>APFE031491000.1:0-38369 GCA_000404065.3 Pinus taeda | reverse complement strand
ACCGTTGGTCACCGTCCTTGTTACCCCCCCGCTGTCACACATTGGAGGACACATTTATGGACCTGTGACCAGTGACATAACTTGAAAACACTTGCATTGAGGTCTCCTGAGTATGAAGTTCAATAACCCTAAAGACACTCTCTGAAGATTAACCTTGGAAAATGCCCTTTTTCCATTAGCGCGGGTCCACAGTGTTTTAACCCGCACCAATGGCTCAGTTCCTACAAAGAGGGCGCGCCCATAGACGCTCTTTCATAGAGCACGGCCCGCGCCACACAATTTGGGCATGATTTTTGGCCAGCGCATGCTAGAATTCTTTTTCCTCCGTGACTCACCCAGTTCCCCGAAGGAAAAAGCCCATAAAAGCAGTCGGGCGTCGGCTTTTCTATCCAAGGCAACCCAACTCAATGGTTATTTTGGACATTACCAAAAACTCAGAATGTGTCCACATACAATGCATATCTCCTCTCCCACCATCTATAAAGGCCTGTCTCCCCATAATGAACAGGCTAGTTTTTGGAGGCTAGAGTTAATAGTGCAAAGAGTGAACAAGCTAGTGAGAGAGATAGTATTGAGCTAAGAGCTGAAAGAGAGGTTATGCTGTCGGATTGTGGAGAGAGAAAGTGACTTTGCAAGACATGTCAGACTGACTACCGACCCAGCTAGAGGAGATTTGCAGCGTCAAGCCTTAAGTGGTTGTAATTCTTCTCTCTTTTCTATTAATGATAAGCGACTGTTATTATGGTTCCATTCATGTGTTCTACTGGTAATATTTGAATTATATCCTGCTTGACTGATATATAGCTGTACAATTTCGGATTTTATGCTTGTTTGTGGGTTGTTCTTCATTTGTGCAGGTGTCCATGCGTGGAGCGCAAGGATAGCGACTGGTCGGAGCTAGAGGACAGGAGCGACACTTCTCCCACGGCAAACAGCGTTGGATCCCAGGTTGGTCTCCCTGATCGACTTCTAAATTGTATAGTTAGGAACTTGCATGCAGCGTGATTGATTGTTGCTAGACCCCTGTGGGGCTAGTGGGATCCACCTCTGTCCACAGAGGGGATTTACCTCCGCAACAAATTGGCGACTCCACTGGGGTGTAAATCAACGCTATCTCTCTTTCACTAGCTTGTTCACTCTTGGCACTATAGCAACCCTTGCTCCAAAACTAGCCTGTTCAATATGGGGAGACAGGCCTTTATAGATGGGGGGAGAGGAGATATGCATCGTATGTGGACACATTCTGAGTTTTTGGTAATGTCCCAAAATAACCATTGAGTTGGGTTGCCTTGGATAGAAAAGCCGATGCCCGACTGCCTTTATGGGCTTTTTCCTTCAGGGAACTGGGTGAGTCACGGAGGAAAAAGCATTCTAGCATGTGCTGGCCAAAAATCATGCCCAAATTGTGTGGCGTGGGCCGTGCTCTATGAAAGAGCATCTATGGGCGTGCCCTCTTTGTAGGAACTGAGCCATTGGCGCGCGGGTTAAAACACTGTGGACCCGCGCTAATGGAAAAAGGGCATTTTCCAAGGTTAATCTTCAGAGGGTGTCTTCAGGGTTATTGAACTTCATACTCAGGAGACCTCAATGCAAGTGTTTTCAAGTTATGTCACTGGTCACAGGTCCGTAAATGTGTCCTCCAATGTGTGACAGCGGGGGGTAACAAGGACGGTGACCAACGGTGACAAATTACTGCGTAACAGCTAGATTTGGGAAGCGCCGTACAGTTAGGCTGCTGGCATTTTGGGGTCTAGAAAATAGTGGCAGTACTATAGAAGTATTTATACTGGCCAAATATTCGACAAGATATCGGGAAGTACATCAAATCCTACACTGCCTACATCATTGTCAAACCAACCATAAAGAAGTAAGGTCTCTATACTCTGCTTCCTACCCCTATTCGACCTCAGGAATCCATCTCCATGGATTACATGTCAGGACTTCCTTCTACTAAGCATGGCAATAACTATGTTTTTGTGGTCGTCAATAGATTCTCGAAGATGGCCATTATGGCGGCTTGTAAGAAGAATATCACATCAATAGCCACTATTAAACTCTTCTTTAAATGAGTGTGGGTACACTTTGGGATCCCACAGTCTATCATCTCATATCGACACAGTAGGTTCCTCAGTACATTTTGGTCGATGTTGGACACCAAGCTCACTAAGTCCACAACTTTCCATCCCTAAACTGATGGCCACACAGAGGTTTTCAACAGGATGATCTTACACATTCTATGCATGTACAACTCAAGGCATCCATGCACATGGGATGAGAGCCTTCCCTATGTCCAACACAGCTACAACCAGGCTCTCCACATCTCGACTAGTCACAGCCCTTTTGAGGTGGGCTTGGGATTCCAGCCACTATGTCCCATTGATGTGGCCATACCATTTGCATCGACTCAGGAAGATTCAGCTCATGTCCAGTCCGAAGCTGACAAGACAAATTTCTTCATTGAGCACATTCAACACATCTACCAATAGGTCCATGACATATTAGACAAAGCTAATGTTAAGTACAAGAAACGACATCATCAGCATAGGGTGCCACACAAGTTCCAGGTGGGCGACAAAGTTTGGCTACATTTGCAGAAGGAGTGCCTTGCTAGGCCCCACCGCAAGATTTTTCCACTTCGATATGGGCCATAAATCATAACCAAGGTTGTGGGAGATAATGCTTTTGAACCCATCATTCCCCCATTCCTTGGCGTGCACCCAGTGTTCAATGTGGATCGCCTTTGGCCATACTATCCACCATTATTGGACACATCCGACATTGCAGAACAAATCACATCAACAAAGTTAAATCCAGACTACATGGAACAAGCTGCAACTGATCAGATCATGGACACGCAGATCAAGAACACTCACCAGCAGAAGATCCAACTGTATGGAGTTGTCAAAGCCGGCCAACTCTTGCACCAAGGAAAATGGCTCACTAGGGACCAAGTTCAGTAGAAGTTTACTCATCTCATGGAGGAACTCAACACAATGGAGATCATTTCTTCCTAGGGGGGGAGGAATGATCTAGGTGGATATTGGTGGCCACCCGCCTATTCCACTTAGACCCCCACCATTGTTTCTTTCAGTTTTTCAGTTTCCTTAATTGTAGCACAGTTTACTATTTTTGGCAGTTTTTCGGGTCCTGAACTTCTGGAGCTATTTTGAGGCCCTAAACGATGTTCAGTTGTAGTCCTCGCAAAGATATTTCCAACGAGGTATCATGCGCGTCAAATGGAGATAATATGACCAAGTTACGACCCAGGGAAGTTGGCTGCCCAACTAACCCCAACAGGGCCCATAAACTCTTGGTGTTACATCTCCTCAAGTTAGGGTTTTGGTTGTTTAGGTTTTCTCTTATTGTTCAATAATTAAAAGGCCCTTGAGCCTCATTGTAACTCAGTTCAAAGGCATGTAGCCACCACATCTCTTCTCAAAGATAAGCTACCATTGCCCAAGCTAGTCTCATTTCCATTCTATTTGTAAGCATATTTCATTATGTGATATTAATGAAGGGAAGTTTTATTTCTATTGAATCTTTGTATTTATGGTTATATCTATAATTTCTTGTGTTCCTGTTTAAATTCAGATCAAGAAATAACAGTTCTTTTCATTAATATCAAATACTGAAATATGCTTACAAACAGAATGGAAACAAGACTAAATCAGGCGATGGTAGTTTATCTCTGAGAAGAGATGTTGCAGATACATGCCTCTGAACTGTGTTACAATAAGGCTGGAAGGCCTATTTATTATTCAAATGCAATGGAAAACCCTAAACATCCAAAACCCTAACCCTAGGAGATGAAGTGCCAAAACTATGGGCCCCGTTTTAATAAATTGGTGCATCAATTTCCTGGGGTCGTATTTTGGCATACAATCTCTATTTGACATGCACAATACCTCGTTAGAAAGATCTATCTAAGGAATACAATTTCCGACTAGCCAACACCAGTAATAATCCCTTTTTGGCCCCAGTTTTCCCCAAAAAATGTCATTTGGAGCCTCAAAACGACTGCAAAAGTTCAAGACCCAAAATACTGCCAAAGATAGTATATTGTGCTACAATTAAGGAAACGAAAAAAAAAATAAAAGAGGCAGTGGTGGGGGTTGTAGTGGAATAAGCGAGTGGCCACCAACATCCACCTAGATCATAAAAAAATTTCACTTATACATGCAAACCCTGGTAATATTTTACCCAAATGCTTTGCAAATAGTGTAAGAATCTCCTTAATCAAATTCCCTATGAAAAAATTATGCCATCTAGAAGCTAAACTTCTTGTTTGATCACCATGATTCAAGAGGATGCCATGTCATCCCCCATTATTCATATAAAATGGGCTTGCCTTGTGATCATGACTGGGCTACTAAGAGGAAAGAGTAGCCAAGAGTGGATAGGGAAAGAAAAAACAGAGAGGGTATGTGAATTGTGGTAGCCCACATGCGACAAGTCTCACTTCTTTGTAGTTGCATCCATTTCAATTAGAGAAAGAGAGATCAGAGTAGTGAAACCTCACCTTCCAATTGGGTTTTCTCTTCAAAGGGTTTCCCAAGTCATATATTGTGTTAATTATGGTTGTGAATGGTTGCATTGTTGGTTGTTCTATATTTTCTAAATTTTCTATATTATATGTATAATAACAATAACTTTAAAATTCCAGAAGTCCAAGTAAAATAACCCTCGTAATATAGATTTCATATTTTCAGTGTAAGTTTATCAAATCTATTCTCGCAAATTGTCTAGTGGAATATCCACAACTATTTATATATTAGGTGAGGTGTTCTTGGTGGTTTATTAAGATGACATAATTGTCACAAGAGGTAAAGTTAGCATAATTTAAAATATAAGTATGACTTTATCTTATAATTTAGTCCTTCTTCACTATATCCTCAACATAACATTTTGGGAGTCTTAGTGTTGGTGTATTTAATTCACAAACAATTTTTTTTCCAAATTTATCTTTAAATTAATTTTTTTAAATCAACAAGTATACCTATGGAAGTTGAGATAAATTTATTAGAAACATTCAACTCAAAATTTATAAATGAATAACTTTATAAACAATTAGTCAGAATATTGATCTATATTGTAATGATATGGATAGATCTACTCTTTGTAGTCAAATACATATCTATATGACAAAATTAAAAGTTTATTGTTGGATAAGAGAAGAGAAGAAATAATGTATGTGAAGGTTGTTTTAGAGTTTAGCATTTCGTAACTTAGTAAGATTTCATACTTGTAGATTTTATAAATTTAGATTGGGTAACCTTGATTGATGATGAGAAATCTATTAGGAGGTACATTTTTAGGCTTGAAATAGATGAATTATCATGGTTGAGTAGAAAACAACGTGTAATGACTTTCTACCACTAAAGTAATTGAAGGTAGAAGTGCATGCAACTTGTAATGCACATAGTTCAAGAGAATGATTTCTCATTTGCAAGTCACATGCACTAAGAAAAATTCGGTGCATCTACAACCTAGCTAGATGTGTCACAATTGTAACATTAATAAATCGAATTGAAAAAAATGAATCTTATATAGATGAAAATTAAAAAATAGCTAACAATAATAATGAAAAACTTTTTAAAATAACCATAACAATTATATAAATATATAATAAAATAAAACAATGTAAATGCATCTTATGCTTGAATATTTTAAATGCTCATTACATCTCTATTTCTTGTTGTCCCTCTAAGGTTGTATTAGATCTATGGTTAAGATGGACCAACCCTAGAGAAGTATTGTTTCCATATCAATATTTTTTCTACTAGATTCTAAGAGTTGTCCCAATTTGGTTTAGTGCTAAATATCCTAACTATATATATTCTACAAAAATCTCCTAGAACATGACAAAATTTGTAATACACTTAAAAAATTCAAAGAGAAAAATTTGGGTCACTTAGCTGGTGTTTTATCCTTGGCTAGGTCAACTGATAGCTCATCTCTAGAGTGTAGATGTGGTGGTGAGAATCCCTCATTATGTTGGTACTTATTCATTACTAGAATTGGTTCCAATTTCCTTAAGAAGGTTATACAAAATCAATAGGGGAGTGGGGGAGGTAAGGGGGGCAAAGACATGAGAAGAGAGATCAACCATCCAATGATTAATTGCATGAACCTCCTTCTCTACCTTTTAAATTCTCTAAATTCTCTAAGTTTGGAATATCAAGGAATTTATGGCAACTTTGTTTGTCATGAGTTACAAATTTTAAGAATAAATTTGGCTTTCTTGTGCCTGAATCTTGTCTTTATGGATTCCCAATTGTTGTTTCAAATCCTTGACTCTAGTCTCATAGATCTCCATCAGCTGCCTCATTCTTCAAAGCTCTTCATAGACCATTATTGAGTTCTTAAATATTTCTCTTTGCCACTTGAGATTTCCTATAGGATTCAAGGAAATATGGAGCTTGAGCTTTGAGATAGAGAGCCCAACGAGAGGAGGAAAGTGATAACAAAATCCAAAGCTACATGAAAGACTTCGCTTTCAATTTGATTTGGAGGAACACATAATTCACTTGATAATTTAGAAAGGATAGTAAAAGGGAGATAATAATGAAAATTAATAACTAGGTGGGTCTAAGGAGGAGGAAAATCAAGAATTCCTAACCAATTTGGCCTAGACAATTGAGGGCATTGAGTATTCAATGTTGGATGAGAATGGAACATGTCAAGGAAAATCACTCTAAATTAGAATGGACATATGAGTGAATTTCGCTAGAGAGAGAGAGAGAGAACTTTTATATGATACATACAATGTATCTTAATGAACCCATGTATGAGCCATACAGTGTACCCAAAATTCATTCTTCATTGAGAAAGCAAGAGAGAGTGTATATATGAGCCATAAAATGTATCCTAATTAACCCATGTAGTATGAGCCATGTAGTGTATCCAAATTCGTTATTCATTGTGATGGTGCATAAACTGGGTGACAATTGTTCATTTCATTTAATCCCAAAATGATTTTGTTACTGTTATAATTAATGTGATTTTTTCCTACAAGTAATTTTGTCACATTCACTCAAATTTCCTGGAAACTAAATCAATAAACATCCTTGACACCTTGTCGTTATCCCTTTGCAAAGCCTCAATTATTACTTCTCCAAAAATCCAAGAATTTTGGGTTTATTAGCTTAAAAACTCATTTTTTAGCAAATCTCACCTTGTCCTATATGCCACCTGCAATGGTTGCATGTTGCATAACTGGACACATCCATTGACCAATGAACATTGTCTTTGTTGCAAGTGTGATGGTTCTATCGAGAAAAATAATTAAAAAAAATACGAAACTTCTCTTTCTAGAAGCTTCTGAGGCAGTTTTAACCATTTACTATTGTTTGAAATCTCAAACCCATATTTTATAGATCTTATCTCTTATCCCTAGAGCTAATCCTCCCTCATAAGTGGATCTAAGTCCTTGATTGGTAAAACCCAGACTACCCTATTTACCTTATAAATTCACTGCCTCCCATAGAGTTTGGGTTGGGTTTTGGAGACTCTTAGATATGCCTTGATGTTGCTACTTGTTATCCAAGGATCTGTTACTATCACTGAGTTGAGATTGAAAGTTAACTTTGTGTCTAAGGAAGGACAAGTTTGGTGGGAGATATCTACATTGTGAAGAACTGCAAAAATGTTGTAATCTTCTCCTATATTTCATCAATACAAAAAACTTTGCTTTCTTATACTTGTATCTATTCGATGCTTAGGTATTTTAATTCCTTCTTGAATCATCGACTAGAGATATTAGTTTATGCTATGGATGTCTTGTAGTTCTCTTTTTCGTTGTAATTACCTTGCAGGTTCAGTTTATCGTAATTGGAGCTGGACCTAAAGTCTACAAGCCAAGAGAAGAGGAGGACTAGCGTTGGACTCCAAATAGGCTTTCTCCTCCATTTTCTAATTTCTCTAAGGAAAACACAAGTGTTTTTGCTTTTGTTGTTTTTAGATCAGACCACTAGATCTAAGGGATTCACTTCTCTCAGCAAGAGAGAATTTTCCACATAACACTTATTAATAAAGGTAATGATAATAAAAAATATTTTTATAGATAAAATATACAAAATTTATTATAAAATAAGATAATTTCCCAAAAATTATTAAAGCTATAAATTATAAGCATATTTTCAACTTTTATATCTAATTTTTTAAAATAATCTTAGCTAGATTTATTTTTAAAATAATTTACATTTCCAATATAACTATTATTAATGGTCCTAGTCACTAAATATTACTTTAACCATTTTAAAATTTGAATTAAATGTAAAAGTAATTTTAGAAAATTTATAACTATTATCAATGGTCCTAGTCACTAAATATTACTTTAACCATTTTAAAATTTAAATTAAATATAAAAACAATTTTAGAAAAACCAAGAGTCAAGTTAACTTTTACTTTCATTTATTTACTAATATTTGACTAACGAAAATGAAATAAAACAACTCTTCAAAAATTGACCATTTAAATATAAAAAATATCAATAAAATAAAATAATACTTCAAAAACTTTAAACCCAACAAACTCCTATTTATATCATAACATATTCAAAATTACCATTGAAAACTTTTAAATGCAACAAACTCTTTATGCAATAATACAGTAATGTTGCCTTCCATGTACATTCAAAATTACCGTTCAAAACTTTTAAATGCAACTCACTCTTGATCCAATAATACAGTGATGTTACGTTCAATATTTAATGTGCATGTAGCTCAGAAAATGAAACATACACATTCATAATTAATAATAATGTAATATTTTTATCATTTACCTTTATTATATTAGTTTTTAATAAATTATAATCAAAAGTAAAAAAACAACATTGCTATCATTATTACGTATATCGTTTTTATATTTTTAATTATTTAATGTACTAAATGAATGTATCTTAAGTGTTGAGATATGAATGTATCTAAGTGTTGAGATATGAATAGTATTGGTGTTGTACCACACATTTATCATTTATTTATAAGTTTTTCATTATTATTTCAAAATAAGTTATTTTGAGTGTGATTTTTTGAGAGTTTTTATTGTCGGTTTTTTTTTGTCTAATTTCTCTAAAATTAGGTTGGAATTTATTGAAATCACAAGCTTGATGGGTAATCTTGTGCAATCAAAGTGCTCTAGGAATTTTCTAGGGTGTTGAATCCATATATATTGAAAAAACTAGTTTAAATAACACAAATCAAAATTTCACCTCAAATTTTTCCACCAAATTCCAACACCGAAAAGTCCAAAAAATTACACTAAAAACAACTCCTTTTAAAATTAAAACTTCACATATTTTTTAATAAAAATAAAATTAATAAATTAAATAAATATTAAATATAAATTAATCTAATTAAATAACCTTATTCCTGCCATGGAATGCACCCTCAATAATATCTAAATTTAAATGAATAATGGCACATCAAATAGAATCCAAAGTATGATGGTATGTCTTTATGACTTTTATTTTTATACGCTTATCTTTTTCATAATTGCAATCGTGTACACATTAAAATAGAACTATGCGGAAAGAGAAAAGGACCCACTAAAGTTGGTGGGAAGAAAAGCAGCATAGATCTACTCAAAGGCCATTTAGGAAGGGGCGAAAAAGATGCCTTGTCTATGTTATGTTCCAAGTTCCAATATTGGCGTTCAATACATGGGACACATATAGTTAGGTAGTGAATATGATATATGTTAATGTCACCCTAAAGTCATGTTCAAGTGAAGTGAGTTAGAAAAATCCACATTGAAAGAAAGGTGACCAAAGGTGGCCAATACCCAAAGATGAAGGAGCACGTTTTGGATATATACTATTTTAATTTAGTGTTAACCTTTCTAAGGTCCATTACTTAGTTCATGTGTCCATCTCAAGGCAAAACCCTAACAATAAAATAAAAACTTTTGTGGGTTGTGGACAAACTGATTCCCTAAAAGCAGGGCAGGAGATCGGGAAATAGCAATGCTGATCCCAAAGGCAGGAAGGCGTTTATTTTCTCGACTCAGGCGATTCCTGCACCACCGGACCGTTGAACCCATCAAAGACCTTCTGCTCGGCGGGTACCAAAGGCTTCCCAAGGCTTCTTCCTTCCTCGGCTTGGCATGCAGGGAGCCCAAGATTTATGAGAGCTTCCTCACCCATCAAAGTTCCCACAGTGATTTTTATGTTGAATCCATGAAAGAATCCGGGCAGCTGAACAAACCCAATGATGATAATTCGGCCCAAACCGAATCGGCCCCTGCAGGCGATGGCAGAGTCCGGGAAGATATAATGGTCATCGGCAGTTTTCTCAACTTCGGAAATATCAGAAATGGACGCCTGGTCGACAAAAGTGGCGGAGGTGAAGGTATGGGAAGTATTGATAGCAGAAAAAGTCTGGATGGGTCTGACAAAATGAAATCTGAGATTCCATCGCCATCGGCTTCGTCAAATTTAGCGGAATTGAAGGCGGAGGCCTGCGCTATATTTGAGCAGAGGCTGAAAGAAATGGTGATGGAGCACGATGACCCCCAGGACTGGTTGGACATACAGGAGTTTCTGTATTATTATTCGCGCCTTACCTGCCCTTTCTATATTGATATGGTTAACAACTTTTTCATGGATATTTGTAGAGGTTAGTCCCTTTGTGTTCGGTGCCATGCTGTAAATTTTCATTTGTGGGGATTAGAGGGTAGTCCCTTTGCGTTCAGTGCCATTCTGTAAAATTTCATTTGTGGGGATTCTTGGGATTTATCACGTCTGACACAGTAGAATAACAAGAAGACGACGGCAATTTGCAGAGTCTAATAAGGTTTTCAAATGTGGAGGAGATGTCCCTGTGTGCTTGTTTTTATGCAATGCTAATCCATTAAAGAAAAAGACAGCTATTTTATAGCTGGAAAGGAAACTGATATGTTATGTTTCCATTGTTTTTTCTCATTGTTTGAGTTTGTATCCAATAGCACCTCTGAATAAATTATTATAAAGTTATCTGGGCTTTAGTTCAGTAGTTTGGATGGAATGTTGTTATGTAAGCAATCCAGATTTAATAAATTAAGATAGAGTGAGCTGAATTGTTATTTAGTAGTTAAAATGGAAAAGTGCTCTGCAAACAATTCAGCTTCAGAATCTAAGGTTATGTTTCCATTGTTTTTTCTCATTGTTTGAGTTTGTATCCAATAGCAATTCAGAATAAATTATTATAAAGTTACCTAAATTATTATAAAGTTACCTAAATTATCATAAAGTTACCTGGGCTTTAGTTCAGCAGTTGGGATGGAATGCTGTTTAGGTAAGCAATCCAGATTTAATATTATTGTTTAAGTTGGTATCCAATAGCAATTCAGAATAAATTATTATAAAGTTACATGGGCTTTAGTTCAGCACTTTGGATGGAAGGTTGTTTAGGTAAGCAATCCAGATTTAATAAATTAATATAACCTGAGCTGAATTGTGATTTAGTAGTCAAAATGGAAAACTGTTTTGCAAACCATTCAACTTCAGAATCTAAGGTCCAAATCTAAAATATAGTTATATTTTCCAAATATAAAATATAATTATATTTTAGGTGTGAAAGAAGTTTAATATTTTTAGGTGTGAAAGAAGTTTAATATTTTAAAATTGAATTTTAATAGAATATAAATTTTAATATTTTATTATTAATATTTAAAATATGAAATACATCAATATTGATATAATTTTAATAAAATTAATATTATATCATTTTAATTTTAAAATAAATTTTATATATTTTTAAAATTTTAAAATATTAAAATATACATATTTTTATATAAACTAATGTCTAGGTTAAGCGGGGTTTGTCGGCTGTGAAATTTAAAAATTTTATAATCAAATTAAATATATATAAAAGAGATGGGTTTGTTGTTTGTGAAATTTAAATTTTTTTAAAGGAATTAATAATTAATTAATTATGTATATGATTTTTAAAAATTTTAATGGGTTATCTGAGATGATCAGGTAAAATGGAATTCCTCACTCTCACTTTTTCACGTTATTTCTTTTAAAAAATTGATTTTATTAATTTAAAAATAGGGTTAAGAGAATGTTTTTTTTGAAGTGGATACAGGGTTAAATTTATAAATGGTAGCGTATGTTGACTTTTTTTTCTTTCGTTTTTATGCTAGGGTATGTTGACATGCATTGTAATGATTGGCTGTCCTTTTGATGTTTAGCTAGATGGTTTTTTTTTTTCTTTTTGAAAAAAAAAATATGTACATCTTAATAAACTTTACTAATCAAATTGCTACACAAAATAGATTCATTTTCTCATTAATAAAAAAAAGTGTACACCAATTTAATGTTTGGCTTAACTTTAACCTTAATCTTCATCTTAAAAATAAATCATTTATAAATAATTTTATACACTACTCAATAAATAAAAAAATAAATACTAACTTTTTATACAAATGAATGTTAATTTTTTATACAAAATCATAAAAAATATATACATACATTTAATATTTAACTTAACATTAACGTTAAAATTAAATCATTTAAAAATATTTAAAAAAATAAATAAATAAATCTTAATCTCCTCTACAAATGAATATTAATTTTCCTCATACAATAATATATTTTTTGAAAATTTATTTCGACCCAATTATATTCGTTGAGAAGTTAATTTCAACCCATGAAAAATTCTTATGTTAATTTCAACCTAAAATTAAATTATATTGTTATTCACTGTTATATGAATAGTGAAAAATAAATGTTAATCTTTTTATACAAATCAATGTTAATCTTTCTATACAAAACGATAAAGATATATAGATATAGATATATACGATGCAACGTCTGCCATGCCTTTCGAAAAGTTGTACCGTTTAAAATTAGTCGAACACGACGAGACTCTAATGGATTCTGAAAAGCCATTGGTAGAATTGAGTAGACATGATCATTTGACAGATTTGGGTGGATATAATCATTGGATTGTATTGTAATCTGCATTCTTTGCTTTGCTTTTTGTAAGTGGAACTTTACTATTCACCGTCTCTTTAGTTCTGATTATTTCAGTGCTGAATTGTCCTTAATTAATTATTTATGTCTTGCAACCAGCAACGCGATGGCGAATGTGATGTATTTATTAATTACCTGATGCCTTATCGCAACTTGATAATTCAGCGTTGAGGACCTACTGATCATTACCTGTTTTGATTATACTGTTTGCTCGTGATTAGTGCCATATCACTCAAATTGAATGAACGTTCTTGCTTTCTGTAAATTCAGTCAAAGTAAGTCAGTTGTTGGCCGGCCCACCAAAGGTTGATATAATGACACTACAGTGAAAAATCTCTTTCCATTCAACTTTCATGGATTTGACTGCACCATATTGTTTGGTAACCGCGCTTTTCTTAGGGTTTTGCTTTTCAAGTGGGAGTGGGGCAATTTCTATTTCCAACTCCACTGTAATATAAATGCAGTCTGACATGCAAAGGGAATAGGGGTTGCCTTGCATTTATATTTCTCTCAAAGTTGACTTTGACATGTTAGCAGCAAGGCAACCCCTATTCCCCTTGCATGTCAGAAGCATTTATATTTCAATAGTGTCGGAAATAGGATTTGCCAATCGAAGATTGCCTTCCTTTTAGGGTTGCCTTCCGTTTAGGGTTTTGCTTTTCAAGTCGGAGGTTGCCTTCTGTTTAGGGTTTTGCTTTTTAATTCGGGGGTTGCCTTCTGTTTAGGGTTTTGCTTGTTAAGTCGGGGGTTGCCTTCTATTTTTCCAATTCAGCAATTCTCCCTTCACCCTCTGGTTGTTTTCCATTGTTGACTTTGTCTCTGGTAGCTCAAATATCAACCGTCAAAAAAGTACGCATCGCAGCAGTATTACCTACTAGTAACCTTTGAATACATAATCTGAACATGACATGCAGACATTGTTGGAAATCAACCATACGAGTTGTATGAATTGAATATTAACCATCAAAACCCATATGAATTGAATATTAACCATCAAATATCTAATCTGAGCATGACATGGAAACAACTGTAGGCAACCAGCAGTGAGGTGGTAAGTTGAGAAGTAGCGGTATCAAGCATCAAATATCTAATCTGAATATGACATGCAAACAATGTTGGAAACCAACCAAATAAGTTGATAAATTTGATTAGGGTTGTTCGCATGAGTTACATGGCATCAACTTGGTGGCAATGAATATGACATGAAAAACCAGGCAGATAAGTTGATAAAGTTGATTGAAGGGTTGTTTTCAAGAGTTATATGGCATCAACTTGGTGGCAATGTTGTGCACAATTGATGGAACATCTCGTTCTCCGGTGCTATGTTGCAGTGTTGAGCACAATTGATTGTACGCCTAATTTGAGACTTTTGTTGCCCTTCGCTTTCGGAGAATATAGATAATACGTAAAAGAATGTATATCGTGCTTAAGGTCATTGTGTGGACCCTAGGACTTTCAATCACTATGATACTTTAATTGATACTCTAATACAGTGAGACCACATTTTCGCTTAATTTATGTCGCAATAGATTATAAAGGTCTTTCTTGGTTGATTTTGTGTTTGAATTTTATTTATGAGGGTACTTTCATTAAGTAAAGTCATTAGTCAGCGTTTTGCTTTTTGTTGTCTTAATCATGTGAGTTGTAATGTTTTACTAAATCATATATTTTTGGTGGTTCATGTTTTATTTATTCAAAATATTGTTTGCAACAGTTAGTTGTGTTATAATTAGTTGTGCTTTTTTAATTGGTGTGTAAAATATTCTTTAGTTTATTTTATCTTAGTACTTGTTTTTATAAGATTTAATATTGGTTTTGTTGTTGAAATTATATGGTTTTATATTGTATAAGTTATGTGTTAATTAGTGAAGGTAGATTGTTTATTTTCCATTTTCACAATTTAAAAAATTTCAAAAAATTTATAAGTTTTCGTTAAACATGAAGAACAAAAAAATTTTTAACAATGTTTTGGATGTTCCTAATCAACTTATTATACCTGCCGAAGCAGGTATTATAGCGATCGATATCGCGTTGACTACAAATTAATTTCGTTGACTTTTTTTATATCAACCGCTATTCAATATTTTAACCAAAGTTTTACACAAAAAGTGAATTTTTAAAATCATTTAAATATTTTTCGATGGTTTTCATTGGCTATTCAGCTTTGGGGTCTTATTGCCGACGTCAAATTTGCTTTTAAGCGAAATTGGGCTTTTAACCAAAGTTTTTGGGGTCTTATTGCCGACGTCAAATTTGCTTTTAAGCGAAATTGGGCTTTTAACCAAAGTTTTTGGAGTATTATTTTAATTTAGGTGGACTGAGCTATTTACCCAATGTTTTTTAAACTGGTTCCAGTGGAGCCTGCTGAACCACCTACAAGATCATGATTTGCGACAGCTGGTGGACACGTAGCATCTGTTTCGGGGATGGTTCTCAGATCATGAACACCTGGTCTTCACATGAACTTGCAGGTTCCATTCGTATGATTCGTATCGTGTCATATTAGAACACATTCTTGCAAGAAGAAATGTTACGCAACGCAGAATAAAAGACTGGCATTTTACAGCTTGCAGCTTGATACTGTACTGCTCGAAGTGAGTTTCACGTTTTTACGGTTTCGTGCTTTGACTAAAACAATGCGGACTTTGATTTTTTGTTTTCTTTTTCATATGTTACTTAGGATTTGATACAGGAAATCACTCGGAATTTCTTTTCGCACGTCTGTTACTGTGTCACTGTATATTTACTGCATCGTCTATCCATTTTATGGTTTGTATCTTGATGATGAAAATCTCGGAAATTGGAATGTATTTCGTATTTGACAGCTATGCGCTTTGGTCAACAGAGCGTTGATATATTCGTTTTGTTGTTTTCTTTTGCATTTTACGGCTCGGAATGTCATAAAGAACAGACTCGGAATTCATTCAGCGCGTGTGTGCACATTTATTTACTTATGCTTTCCCATTTTTTGGCCTGGAACTTGACCAGGAAAACCTGGAGGGTTATCTTCAATTCTACATTCAGCATTGTCGTTTGAAAGCGATGCTGGATATGATGTTTTCTTTTTCATTTTACGGCTTGGATGTGGTAAAATGAGCTCGTTTTATGAATTCCAGGGCTGCGAAAGTGTAAGAAAATATTTTACCGTTACTTTTATCTGAGCAAATAGAGTACTAATGATGTCGGTTTTGAATTTTTCAAATAAATTCCCGATCTCTGCTTTGGTTGCTCCTCCACTTGCAAATTTTTGTATTCAGGCATAGGCATCTCAGATTGTGCTTCTCCCCTTCGATGATCCTCTTGAGCATCTTAGACA
This sequence comes from Pinus taeda, assembly GCA_000404065.3. Lineage (NCBI taxonomy): Eukaryota > Viridiplantae > Streptophyta > Pinopsida > Pinales > Pinaceae > Pinus > Pinus taeda. Next base: position 22,098 of record APFE031491000.1, on the reverse strand, counting down.
GAGCTTTACTATCTCAGTGAATGGTTCCTGAGATATATCCCCCAAGTTTCAGATGAGCAACGTGGAGACGTGGATGAGCGCTGCCCTGACTGACCACGACTCCTGCCTCAATGGCTTTCAGGATCTCAACGCCACAGGTAAAGTTATGGCCATGGTCACCGGCCACGTGCAATATGTTTGTAAATTGATCAGTAACGCCCTCGCTCTCGTCAATGGATTCGCTGCCACTGGAGGAGGATATAATTAATTACATGTCTTACGCCAGAAACCTTCAAGGTCTAAATATATTTTCAGTATTTTATAGATCCGCAGCCTCTAGCTTTTTATCTTCTATTCCTCCGGTTTTTGCAAAATTTTGTGTTTTTGGATCATAAAATTTTTGCGATCCTAATATAAAGGTGAATGCTTAGCTGATGCTTAGATGTGTTAATTTGTAATGCATATGACTTCTTTATATTTTCTCATTTAATCGTCGCACTGTTTCGACATGTGTAACCGATTTTCACCGGATCATCTTTATGAGAATTTATATTTATGTCAATTAGCATTATTTTAGATGGTTGGAGGGTGAAATAGAATAGTAATATAATATATATTTGCAATATTGACCATATACTTACATAACCCCCGTTTGGAAAGAATATATTTAAACTCTTTTATTATCCAGTAATGACTTTTCTATTCCCAAATAATGCATATATTACTAGAGAAAGAAATTAATTCTTATATATTAAAAATAAGAAATATTAAAATGCTACACGAATTTTCTAAGCCATGCAAAAGATTCAACGTAATGATACACTAATTGGTTTTTGAAGACAAACGACAAACAACCTTCTAAATTACAACATTCTTAACAAATGTGTCAACTAGACTTTTCCAGGTTAGAATGTTTTGTTTTTTGTTTTGTATGTTATCTGCAACGTTATGGCTCCTGCTTGATGTTTCTCATTTTTTTCATTTTTTCTACCTGAGACGAAATCTAGAGATATGCATATGTCATTGCTTTGTTTTAACAATATCTAACACCCTAAATCTAACACCTAACGCTCATATATTTTCGGCAGGTATGCCGTGTGCAACGTGAACTTGTTAAGGAATAGAGAGAGTTCTTTACAAAAGTGTCTAGTCTAGCTTTGGGTTATTTATTGGCTCATGACTGATATTTTGTTTATTTCAACCCTTTTGAAAAGTTTCTTTCTCAACAAGATTGGGGCATGGTTTCTAAAAATGAAGACGAGTTTGGTGTAAGCCACCACATGTATGCTTTAAAACTTAAATTAGATAATTCTTCCACAATTGATTCAATTCTAAATGTTATCTAAAAAATGAAGACTAGTTTGGTGGAAGTCACGATATGTATGCTTTAAAACTTAAATTAGATAATTCTTCCACCATTGATTCAATTCTAAATGTTAAGGTAACAAGTTAGATTATATTTACATCTACCTTAACATATCTAGTTAAACTAAATTAGCATTTGTAACAAGTCTCAAAGTTCCTACAACAACATCCATAAAAATATATATTTAAAATAATATTGATAAAAATTTATATATTAACACAAAACACATACAAATTCTATAAAATATATATAATAATTAAAAATATATAAATAATACTAATAATAATAAAGCAGCATACATATAAATTCTATACAATATTATTATGTAGGTGATACAATCATCCCAAACATACTTGAATATGTAATTATGGAGGAAAACATACCTAAGAAATAGATTTAAAGAAAAATCTCTCCCATAAATTATTGCCAAAAATATTTGGCGATGTAACATGTGATTAATTTACTAGAGACGGTAAGCAATACATCATAAGATTTAGCATGTGATTAATTTACTAGAGACAATAAGTAATGCATCATAAGATAAACCCAAAATATAAGTGTTTGGGACGTAATGAATATTACATACATGTAAAAATTAAGGTGAAAATATTATCATATAGGTGTGATAAAAACGAGATGGCTTATGATATTAATGATCACTAAGGGACCAGGTCAATATTAACCACCATAACTCTATAAGATTGAATTCAGGATGAAAAAGGGAATTTGGAAGAATAATGAAATTATTTGAGACCACGTGATTTCCATTAAAAGTTTTGAATTATATATTTAACCTAATAAAAATAAATCTCAACACCCCTCGATATTTAATCAAAAATATATGAGCATAAGTGAACAAATAAACATTACAACAAAACCCCCTTAACTACAAAATTTTTGAGAAGATTTCAATAAAGAGACCATTTTCAAAACTATATCTTTTAAGAAACACAAAATATTCACATGAATCTTTTATAGAATTGATGAAGCAAATAAACCATTCCAAAAATGAGATTAGGAACAAGAAGTTATATGTTAGGGCTTCATCCCATAATGTCGTGAAAATTGATTTTTAAGAAATGACCATGGTGATGAAAAAGAATAATATGTTGAAAATTAAGGTGATATTATAATAAAGGTGTTCCTAAGGTGGGATTTTATATGATAAATAATAATGCTCTCATTAAGAATTCCAAGAAACATAATCATTCATTTGTTGGAAAAGAGGATAAACAAGATGAATAAATGCTCCAAACTCCACTTGTAAATATGATCTTCCTTAATAAATAAATTATTTTAATGACCTCTAGGGGGCACCAAGTCACTATTAACCACCATAACCCTATGAGATTGACTTTAGGACAAAAAAGGAAAGTATAAAAATAAGAAAATTATTTGAGACCATATTAAAATAATCTCACTTTAATATTTAATTTGGAAGGAATGTCCAATAATTATGAATGTTGATAGTGAATAACCATGATGTTTTGCATATAAGATCTCAAAGAAGAGGTTTTTTTTTTTTTAATTTGTACCCTCTAAGTAGCCCAAAATATTCCCATGAACCTTTTCAAAAGTGGCAAAACAAACAAATGTTTTCATAAATGAACTTAGGCAATAGCAATTAGAAGTGGGAGCTTAATTCCGTAATTACCAAAAAAATGGTATTCATGAAATGGAAATAATGTTGGAAAATAAGAGGATGTTGAATACTAAGTTGTTCTAATCAAGCTGTGATTATAACAAGAGTTTCTAAAACCAATGCTAATGATCCAACCATGAAGTCGAATAAACCTAACTACATACTTGTTTGGAAAGAGGGTCAAATTGGTAAACATGTGCTCCAAATAGCACTTGCAACAAGATCATGTTCCATTCTCAGAAAAGTTGTTAGTATATGTAAAAATATAGAAGAAAATAAAGGTCATTATTTAAAAATTGTGAAGAAGAGACTATTGTAGCATGACTAATAATAAAAAAGAGAAAAAAGGATTATACGATTATATTGTTGGTGAAACTAGTCGATAGGATGATTTAAAAGAGAGATCAAATTCATCACAAACAATCATGAATGCAACTATAATTATTCTTTATAGTGAATGTCAATCTTGAATTGTTCCATTTATGATTCTTAATTATATATTTGTAAGAAAAAATATTGTTACACTAATAGATTTTTCATTACAAATATATTTACCTAAATCAAAAAATAGAATTCATCATACCATTACGATTAGAATGCAAATATTTCTAGGTCGGGAATGATGAAAGCTCTAGATTTGGGCAATCAAAAGGTTCATGATTTGGTCCCTATGAATTAGTATTAGATCTAAATATCAAAGTTATGACATATCATCAATAAATGAATTAATACATTGTGCAATATTGAGCTTTTATGGAAAAGGTAGTGATTAAAGGATAAGGGACTTGCATTTAACAATGAGATCTCAAAAGATTGAATAAATTCTTGTACTTATCTCATATTAGGCACAATACGAGTCACAATTGAATGTACATGCTTACTAAGCTGACCACTTGCATAATTGAAATGAAAAATAAATATGGAACCAAATTCTTGAGTACATTTCTTGTATTTTGGGTCTTGTATCACCCAAAAACTAAAAAAAATAAAATTCCCAAGTTATTTGTAAAAATGCTGTAAGGGGTTGTGGGAGGGGTAGGGGTTATCTATGGTCCCGATAAAAAAAAGTATTAGAATACTTATGGGGTTTGGGAAAGATGACAAATAATTGGGTAGAAGCCTATGGCTTACTACAAGGCATCCTCCTTGCCAAACAAAATCAAGTTTCCTCTCTCATTGCATTGGGGAACTATCTTATTATCATTTAACACATGGTTAAATATTCATCTCAAAGACATAATTTTTTGCGTAATCTCTTAAAACATGTCAGGAAGGAAATAAAAGACATCCCTATTAGGATATATAGTCACATACTATGGGATAATAAAATGAAGTGTATGGATGTGCCAATCTAGGATGCAATCTGAAGTTTGGTTAATTGATGGTTAATGGCCAATTAAGGTCATATTTCATTCTTTAGCAATAATTCTAATGATAATTCACACAACATAAAGTTACATCATAAACTAGGAGTACATGTACTATAAATTTTGCTTTATTTTGGGGCTCTATTGGAAGGTATTCACCTCCAAAAACTCTCCCCTTGTGTGAATAATGTACCTATCATGAAGATGGTTTTTATTTTGAATAGAAAAGATAAATATGAAAGACATAGACTTTTTCCTTATGTATTTACCACAAACCATCTGCATATTTTGATCGAATACAAAAAAAAATCATTATTGTTTAAAAAAAATGGTATCTATGCCCAAAATTTCTCATTATTATGGATTCTCTTATGAGCGTCATTTTGAACTAGAGATATTCTCAAGTAATTTCCCAAAATGTAAAGCATTGTAACCATAGTAATGTCCCAAAATGTGAAAGTATCGCAACCATAACTATGACCAAAATAATGTCCTTACTGGTATACCTACTGATGACCAAATCTAGTGAAATGTAACTAGGGATTTAATTGTGATCTTACTTACATTAATAACTACATCATTAAATACATCTCCAAGTATGCCTTTATCTACATCCCAATGGTGAAAATAACACAATTCATGATTAGTGGACTTTTTTGCATTATATTCATTAATTTTGTTAGCTGCCTTTATTTTTTTTCATCTATATAAATTTTATCATTAAAATTGAAATTGGGACCCCATTTTAGCATATTCAATGATGTAATAAAAACAATGAACTTTATAGAAAGAAGAGATAAATCAAGGTATTTTCCATTTTTCACCACACATATACAACATTTTCAACATTAAAATGTATATTCAAAATAGGATGTTGCACCCCTCCCTCCTACAACCTTATAAGCTATCATCCTACTACATAACCAAATTATCCCATATCCCCTAAAACCCTGAACACCCTAATATTTAAAACTTATAACATGTAATCCATACAACTACTAAACCCTAATGCTTATGACACCTCAACCCCAAAACCTTTAACCTTCGTAATATCTTTCACCTGTAATCTCTCTCTCATATAACCCCTAACCCTTATCGACTCCAATACTTATCCAATATAGTCTTTGATCATTAAACCCTTTAATACATATTATTCTTAACCCCTATATACTCCATCTCAACATTGTCCCTTATAAACCTCATACCAATGGTTACCAATATAAACACTAACTCCTAACCACTGTAACCAGTAATAAATAATGACTAACCCCTAATCCTTATCCATTAACCACTAACCCTTAACCCATATATCTCTATTAAACCACTAATTTATAACTACTAACACACAAACTTGATAACCCCTACCTTGGTAGACTAATGGTCACTAATCGTTAACTACTAGGCATCTAGTGTATATCCCCTATAACCCCCAATCCATAACCCATCTATATATTAGACCCTTATGTACTAATCAACTAACACCTAACCACTACTCATTGTTTCCTACAACACTACTCCTAGCACTTTTACCAACCATTAACCATTAATTCTTAACCACTCATTAGTTGACCCCTAACCCACTAACACTTAAACCCTATTTTCTCAACTTCTAACCCACTAACCCCCCATACCACTAACACACAACCTAGATTCACGTCCCTGCAAACCCCCTAACAACTACACATCAACATTTGACCATTAAATTGTATTCCTAATCACCCTTAACCCACTAAATATTATCTAATAATTTATATAACCACCAACCCCTAATTCAATGACCCTATAAATTAGGAAAAACTCTCATGTTTCAATAGTGTTTCCATATCTGTTGCCCATATTCCATAATTGTAGTTATTCAAAACCATGGGTTGTTTCTTGGAACACTTATGCTAATATATAGATATATTCCCAAATTAAATATGAATTTCAAAACCCCAATTCAATCTACTAGATAGGTCTAACTTGTTAGGGACATATGCAATAGACATCCTCCAAAATGTTAGTACATAATAGGTTTGATTTCAAATCAAAAGATATGATACCATGTTCGAGAATTAGATAATTAGGTTGATTAGATAGCAAGCTATTCCAAGAAGAGGTGATGTGTAAAGACACCATTACAACACTTAGGCATAAGAAACCATAATTCAACATACATAGAAGCATAAGAAACTAAATTATATCAATACACAACACGCATGTCCTATCATGTTAGATTGACCCCTTATATACTACTTGCATTTAACCAATTCACTTGAATTGAGGAAGATGAGGTCCTCTTAGATTGGATAGGGTGCATAATAAATTCCTTGAATTGTAGCTTGTTTTATGCATCAGTCCACTAGTTTAATCTAAATGACCAACTAATCAAATACCTCTAGGAAATTACTCAACTAACCAATTAGTCAATAATGGACTATTAATTGATTATCTCTAGAAGATCTAGAGGTGTGGCAAAGTTTCTTATCTTGTTTTTCCATAAACATTGTTGTAATTAGATTGAGAAGATGATAGAGTACCTATATTTTTTTATGTCTTAATAATTTAACAAAAGAAAAAGAGTATTGGTTGTTTCTCAAAAAAATTCATTTCAATGATGAGGATATTAGAAATTGTCCCTTTCTCATGCTTTTTACTCAAGTGAGGAGGAGAATAATCTATTTTTCTCACACTTTATTTAATTAAGGGAGGAGGATAAGCAAGGAAAATTTTAAGGATGGAAAATTTTCTTGAAGTTTAAAAACATTAGTGAATCTCACTAATCCCTAATATGCAAACTATAAAATGTTTATTGATATACTTGTAAAATTATTCAAATTTATAATGATTTTATATATAGTCTCTATATAATTTTGGCGAATTTTAAGGTAAAATAATTTTATATTCTAAAATTTGGGCGAATCATCTTTTATAAAAATTGGAAATTGGAGAATCTTTTTTGTGGAAAAATCATAGGCAAACATTAGCCCCTAAAATTTTCCATGAGGATAAGGATAAAATTCCTTTTTTGACACTTTAGGATGTCAAGGGATGTGGATAAATACCACTAACCCTTTCTCACACTTTAGTAATTTGGGGGAGGAGGGTAAGTAGCACTAGCCCTTCTCACACTTTCATAATTCCAATAAGGAGGAGGAGCATGTACCTTTTTTAACACTAATCACTTTAAGGATAGGGAGAAGGACCACATTCCCTTTCTCACACTTATTTAATTCAATGGAGGAGAAGGGTTATCAATTCCATCTCAAACTTTTACAATTAGTGTGAGGATATAAAGCCACATGTTAGGTTTTCATAATTCTATTACTCAATATAGGAGGAGAAGGATTACTAACCCCTTCCGAAATGCTAAACCCTTATCATGTTTTTGTATTTAGAGTAAGGGGGGGATGACACACTTTATTTTCTCACACTCTTGTAATTCGGAGGATGGAAAGGATTGCATGCATGTTCTCATAATTTTGTAGATAGATTGATAATGAGAAGGAGCACCTTTATTTTCTCATACTTTTTCAATTTAAGTGAGGAGGAGAAGTATTAACTATTACTCATGCATTTTCATTCAAGTGAGGAGAAAGAATATTGGACCTTTCTCATGCTTTTGCAATTTGAGTGAGGATGATGAACACATTTAACATTTTCTCACACTTTAGTCATTTTTGGGTGGAAGAGGAGTATTGGCCCGTTCTCACTCTTTTTGTTTGAATGAGGATGAGGATTTTCATCTTTTACTTTAACTTTTTCACTTCATGTGAGGATTAAAAGGACCGCGCACTCTTTCTCAAAATTTTGAAGTCAAGAAAGGAAGAGAAGGAGCAGTAAATCCTTATCACACTCTTATAAATAGATTGAGCAAAGAAGGAAAGTTTCCATTTTATCACACTTTAATAATTTGAGGAAGATAGACAAGGAGAATTGATCCTTTCTCATACTTTTATCATCCTAGTGAGGTGAAAGAATATTAACGCTTTCTTATACTTCTATATGTCAAGTGAGAAGGTGAAAGAGTGCCTTCATTATCTTGCACTCAATACTTTGAGAGAAGAGAAGAAAGTGCACTAGCCCTTTGCCCGCCTTGAAAATCCAACTATAACTACAATTGTCATTATAATATCATGTAGTTTAATATACTTTTCATATATATATACGTCATGTGTCGATAATTATTAATAACCTCATCAAGACATGATCCATCATTTAAATATAATATCTCTTAGAACATGTTACAAATTCCTAATCTTATAACCTAATGTAGTTTATTATCGTTTTCCAATACACATAGATCATCATGCTCAATCTCAACCCTTTTTATTATGATTGTGTTGCTTATTTTAGCATTATCATAAACAAAACATCACGTAGATTTGTATGAAGGTAAATTTAAGGTTGTATTAAAAATATAAACTCGATAATATTTAGTCACCCCTTCTCCTCTCTCTTCATAAACAAGCCTTATATAATACCAAAATCAATATGGTAAATTTTAATGCCCTTTACCTTATATAATACCAAAATCAATAATTTACTACCCTTTGCCTTATGTATTGTAACACTCCCTCCCACCCCTTTGGATTGATCCTGGCTAAATGGGAGGTGTTATTTTTAATTCACCCAACCTTCACTATCTCATTATGCATATGGGGTTAGAAAATTCCTTCTTAAACAAAGTGTGCAGAACTCACTTTTCATGACAACATCACGTTCATCTCATTGAGAGATTTCTGGTGATATAAACTTTTCCTTGATCTGACCTCTAGATTGAAAGTTATTCTCATTTGAAGTTTGTGTCCCCTAACCCTTGTCACCTCAACAAGGATCTGCCACATTACACCCATGTGGCATAGCCACCTCACATGAGTTCCACCATGGTGCCTGTCATATCATAGTTTCATAGCACCATCGTGCATTGGTACATGAACATCTATGTAGAGGATGGCTCTCATTCCATGGATTTTTTCTACCACGAGCCGCCACCAATAGGAACTACAAAATATTGCTAGGTCTCTAAGGTCCATGGTGACATGTAACCAAGCCATGTTCATGTCCACTTCAATACTATGTGGTATTTCCCACGCCAAGTTATGCCAAAACATCCTGGACACATGTCTCTTAGGTGCCACATTAGTCTAACCTCCACGTCACCTACTCCTACTATGTCTTGCTAATGTCATGGTGACATCATCCTACCATGTGGCATCCTCTACTGGTGTCACATGTCATCTAGAAATTGTCTACTTTTCTAAAGGGCCATTTTTGCATACCATGTGTGACGCTAATAGTGTTTCATATATGTAGTCTTGCCACATCATATGCACTCATCATCCATGTCCTACGTAGCATCAACCAACTCAGCTTAAGTTATGTTCCTGACTCCCATTGGCTCCTAGACCTTCAAGAAAAGTGATGGTTTTATGTTTAAACACAAATAGGGTTTCTTGTCGCACCCTCCATTGATAACATCAACTAATGGGACCCATTAATAGGTATATAACAAGGCCCATATAGTCATATTCCACCATACATCTACCTCTCTCCTCACATTTGTTAACACATTTTTTATTATAATGTGTTTATCAGTAAGAATAAAGGATGTTTATCATAGCTTTTGGCCTATCATTATTAATGTGTAGGAAAAGGGTGCATTTACTATGCAGAAGTACATTAGAGACAGTTAGAGGAGATGTATGAGAATTTTCCCCTACATTTAGTCACCTACAACTCAACTCCCTCCCTATATTTACTCACTTACAGTTCGAAGATCTACTAACAGTTGATGCACTCAAAGATTGCAAGGATCTCAAGGAGATAGATCCACCTTTTTAGGGATTTTGGAGGGAAGCAACCCTCCTGTTCATGGTTTTGGGAATCCGTCAACCAAGGGGGTCTCCCTGATGTGAAGTCCCAATTAGACCTCACACCATTTGGAGTAGGAGCCCCATCCAGAGTATTGGCCCAACTGCCATGTATCCTTGTAGCTTTTTCTTGGCTACAAAGTTTAGCACAAGAGATTAATACACGGGTATTTTCATATTAGCAAGTGAGTATTCCTTATGCAATGTTCAGCTATAGAAAGTATCAAGGTCCTCCTACCGAAAGGGAAGAGAAAGATGGACCCTTTAAAGACAAGTAATAGTACTAATCTAGAAAAGGCACATAAGCATATGCATATGAATGAATCGTAGACCCACCAGCAAAATAATTCACAAGGAAGTAACAATTGTTAAAGAAAATATAACACACCTTCAATAATATAAGTACCAAATCCACCAAAATATTTCAATTTCCTCAGTATATATGAAAAAAACATACATCGTAAACATTCAAAGAATAGACTTATAATATTCATGACATATGCATGAAAGAATTCTAACTCAACAATCTTTTGAATTAAGTAAAAGTTCCAAGATACATCAAGACAGTGAACACCCCTAACCCCAATAGTAGAGCATTATAGTATTCACTCGCTCCTCCAAGACAAGTTCTATATTCCTCTCCAACACCTTGCAGGAGGAACCAAGGTCAAAAGTCCTTTGCATGAGTGATGAGGGTGTATATATAACAAATGGGTTGAACATTTACCTCCCTTGTGACTCTCGAACTACCCTCATGACTGTTTGAATTCCCTATGACCTTTTGACTCCCTCGTGACTTTTCACATTCTATACATGGCTCTTGGACTTCCATTTTTCATTAAATTTCATGTACATTGAAATCACATAATCCTCAAATGATGTAGCCAATGATGACATGACACTTCGGCAAGATCTAACAAGACATTAATGATATGGACTACATGATGACATGGCAATGTCAAGCCATTCTTGTTGTTGTGTTATTTGATTCTTATTGAGAGATGATGCATGTTTCTTTTTGTCCTCCTTCATCTGGATTGAAAGTAAGGAGTCTTCAACATGGTCTTTGATATTTGATCAGAGCTCTGTAGGTGTTGCAATGCACAGTTCCAAGAGACAATGTTGGTGCTTGAGGGCTGAGACTATGCCATGCACAATTCAAGAGGGTTGATTGAGTTCAAGTTGCTCAGGAAGACACTTTTCCGTATTTGGTTAAGTGTGGGATCAGTGTGACCAAAGTGAGTAGTAGAAAAACTTGAATATGATCACACACTTAGATCAGTTGATGACACAACATTCATCACTAGACACATGAACAACATACTTTCCTCAATGCAACAACATTGCAACAACTTTTCCCAAGTGTGACACTAAAGGTACACTTTATGACGACAGTGACGACACTTGTGTGACAGTGCTTGAAACTTTTGGAATGAGTGTGATGCATGTGTACATGGTAAGAATGACTCATTAGCACTAAAGTCACCCCTTGAAACAAACTAGAACTACATTTTATATGATAAGCAACACTTCCCATGCCAAAAGATGGCATTTTCTATATGAAGATAAAAGTTCGAACGACACTTGCAATATGTGAACGATAGTGAAAGAAACACATGAAAAAGAAAATATAACATGAAAATGACACTAATTAAGGTGAAATAAAGAAAAAGTGACAGTCAAAAACACAAAAGAAACATTTATGAAAGCGAAGGCACGCAAAAGAGACAGTTTGAAAAACTCATTGAAATAAAAGTACAAACACAACCAAAAGTAAGAGACTATCAATTGAAAGCATGCACTAATTTTTATAATAGCTTGAAAATTCATAGACATTGTCTTGATCGATTGCACTATTCCTATTCAAGCTTGAGAAAATAATGCACTCATGAACATGCTATGGACTGAACACGTGCATGCAAGTGACTTCGACACTTATCAATCAACCATAAAGTAAATATCGAACAAACAATCACAAGATCTAAACTACGCTCCAAAATTCAAATGTATACCCTTAGCCAATTTTGTACAAATAAATAAGCCCAAAGGCTCAATAGGATTTAAATTTTTAGAGAAGAATAGTGACTGCTAGGTCCAAGAGATTTTACTTATCATTTTCATTTCCATGTAGTTGAGAACTTTTTGAGATTAATGAGAAGTATTTTATTGCCTTAAATCTAAGTGTGTCTAGAGGGCTTATTTCCCTTGGGTTAGGGCCTAACCTAGGAAATCTAGCCTCTCTCATTGCACAATTCATTCTGTGTCTTCTTTCATGTACTTAGGATTATCAATATTTCATTTTTGCAAGTTTTATTCATATGAAAGAGTTGTTTATGTAGACTTACTACTCACCCTTTTTGGAAAGTGTGGTTATGAGTTTTGTGTTGGAAAGCATAAAAAGATAGGTTTCATTTTTATGAAGTAGGAAGATCCTGAGTAAAAGTCAACTCGCCCTTTTAGTTTATTTTTCTATAATTGATATTGTTAGCATGCTCTAGATATTTTTCATGATTGAATAATTTATGTGGTGTGGAGGTCCTATGGTCAGATTCTAAGGTACAACATTATCACTCTACTTGTCATCACACCATTAGCTTTTTCCTTCCTCCCTCACAATTGATCCAAAATACTATTCACCGAAAGTTCATTTCTAGTTTGTTAAAGGCCACCATGAGAATTTATCCTTGTGAAAGATGGGACCCTAAGGGGAACTAAGCTCGAAAAGGGCCTCTTACAACCTTCCTCCACCTTCCACTACCCTTCCACACCTTCAAAATACCTTTTCAACCCTCAAAATGCTCACAGTTTCAATCCTATAGAAAAATAGGGAAATTATGTAGCATCGTGTGGCAATCCTATAGCCTCATGTAGCATCTTGTAGCACCGTGTAAAATCTCTCCAAACTAAACTAGAATTGTCCTTAAAGCTTGATTTTTTCCTCCTAGCCATTCATAATTCCCCTTAGGCTTTGAAACCAAGATTGAGGAAGATTAGAGACCACTTAGGACTTGTATCTTCACCACAGCAATTCATCTATGCAATTAGGGTTAGTAAATAAGTTCATGAATTGAAAGGTACACTAATGATTTACATGATTATTTTATGAAGCACTCAATGAAAATTGTTACTAGGATATAATCTCTTTTAAATTTAGTGATTGAGGGTTGATTTCATGCTCTTTACTTTATGCAATTTAGATTAGGTTTTCCTTCGTTGTTTTATGTTTCCTACGCTAGGGTTTCCATTTTAAGCATTGTGTTTTCGTATAAATAGACTAAGCTTTCCTATGATGTAACATTTACATTATGCAAGTAGAGTAGCCTTTAAATTTCTGAAAGTAGAGTAGCCTTTACATTTTTGCAAGTAGATTAGCCTTTACATTTCTGTAAGTAGAGGAACCTTTACATTTATGCAAGTAGAGTAGCCTTTACATATTCTGCAAGTGGAGTAGCCTTTACATTTCTAAAAGTAGGTTAGTATTTACATTCTTGCGAGTAGACTAACATTTCCATTCCTATAAAATAGAGTCGAAATTTCATTTTTGCAAGTAGATTAACATTTCCATTCCTACAAGCAGATTAGAACATCCTTTTATGCAATATATTTTCATTCTTGCAAAATCCAGATCCAATGGTCTATATATACCATGGTTTGGTTCATTGCCTCAGAGCAACTTAAGTAGAGCATAGCTTACTGTGCATATAACACTACCACATCTTATGTTTGTACGAACCCTGAGTTGATAACTTAAATTTGGTAGCCTTGGGAGTTGCAACATTCTTGTTGAAATACCATACCTCATCATCAACACACGCACACTGGAAAGAAACAATTGTCTCACCTTCGTGGCGCAACAGTAAGACTTGGTGGTAGGTGACAGAAATTTTTCTTATCGCATACCTTCTATTGATAGTGCCAACTCCCACCAGAATCTCATGGAAATCCTGGAATGGTGCAACATGAATTCCTCGTCAATTAACAAGAATTTTCCTATCCCACATTCTCGTTAACATCGTGCCTTCTGTCATATCGATGCTAACTCCAGAGACCGTGCTCTTGGAACTCAACACATCATATTATTAGTGTTAATCACCATCATTAGGAACATAACCACAAGGTTAGTAGTAATCACATAGATTAAGCTTAATGCTCTGCCTTTATATATTTTTGGTTTTCTTTGACAATTTCAGCAAAGCTCATTTGGCTCATAAGCAGGCATGTTCTCTATGAACCCAGGCTCAAAGTCTCAATGTATTAATTGGCCCTAGATAGCCATCCTCATCATATGTGTAGTAAAATTTATATATTGGATTGTAACTAGAAAAGAAAGAAGTATCCCATCATACACAACATAAATCAACGCAATCTCTTAGCACACCATATGTAGCACTTTAACTACATAATTCACTAGTTCTAAGACACAAAGACTCCTTTTCAATTTTACACACACCATAAGAGTTTAATTGGGTTTATTAAATATTTATTCATAGTATTTTCCGTGGGCCTTCAATGTCCTTTACATAGCATATGTCATGATGTTCAAGCATGTCATATAATGGAGATCACACACAATAATAGTCAATTGGTTATGTCAAAATCAGACATAACATGTAGGTAAAAAAGCAACTTAGGATCATATCAGCATTACAAGATCTACAAGTCCCTTAAAATAATGAGAATCATTCACATAATCCATCACATTACAATGCAAAATAATACATACTCCTCATTGATAGTTTTGATACACCCATTTTCATATAACAACATCATTGAGTATTGATAGTGGAAAAAAGTAAATACACGTATCTATATAGCTTAGAAGACTAGAAACTGAGAGAGGGACTTCAACCCTCTTCCCAATTATATGAAAGCTACACTATTATTATTATTTTTATTTAACCACCCCTGAGCCAGATTCAGAGTCTGAGGAATGAAGTACTCAAGGGAATTCACACTAGTCTAGTTAACAAATTCACATGGGAATCTAGAGTACTTAGTGCCTCTGCCTAACAACCAAGAGTCCAAAGCACACAGTATCTCCACCTAAACAAAACTTCAGAGATTCTAGAGAACCACGCCAATCAATCACTACAAGAATCCAAAGCCCAGAGTATCTCCATTTGTTTCATTCTTCAATAATTCAGGGCCCATAGTGCCTCCACCTATAATCTAGCAAGACTCTAGATCACACCATGTCCCCACCTATTAAAATCCATTAGAATCTAGATAAATCGGTCCACACCTAATTTCACCAAACACGTGAATCTAAAGATTCAATATCCACCTATTAAGACAACACAAGAATCCAAATCTCATGCCTAGTAGCTCCACCTAGTGTCTCTTTCCTTCCATGAGCTTCCTTCATTGTCTAAACTTCCTGTTTTTCTTAATGTCTTTGAATACCCTTCACTTAACACATTATTATTCCTCTTAAGTGCATTCCTTCTCTTGAATTCCTCCACCTTGTTTTCTTGTATATTTTTTTCATGTTGCATGTTAACTAGAACCAACACATCCTCTTCTCAGGCACCCATACACCAATTCCAATTATTGTACAAATTGTTTTTAATTCAACAAGGATATAGGTGGGAACTAATTGTAGCATTCAAAATTTGGAAATTTCCCTAGGCCATTCCCAAGTAGCTTCACCTCCATAGAATCTAAATTCATGTCCACTCTCAATCTAGCCATCATTTATAATTTACATCAACTTATATGAATAATTCATATAGTAATATTTACATGAGGGTGACAAAAATGGTTGTTATAGACACCACCCCCTTAGAGGCACACCATCCTTGGTTTTTTATACCTGAACACATAATTTACAGCAATCTTTATATACACAACTCTTTTTACATTCATGTTTACATTTACAATTGCTTACCTAGGAAACAAAAATGGGTATGATACCCTCATCTGATCAGCCATTTCCAAAGTGGCTTCATCTGGTCCAACTTACTTCCATTTCACCTTGACCCACTTAGTCACTTGATTCTGGAGTGGGATCTACCTCCAATTTCTAGCCATGTCTTTCACTATGCTTAGTGCTCCTTCAGGGAAAAAATTTAGCTCATTACTTCCATATACACACTCGATGCATCTATGATCCTAATCAATATGCACATGATTCTGTGAAAACCAATTCACTTTTCAAGTTCTATAATATCCTTCTCTGCTTCATTACTCCCTTGGGAAATCAGTTTCCTCTTCCATGTAGTCATTCAACTTCTGAGTTTAGGAATCCCCTTCTCTAATTCCTCAGTCCCTTTGAAAGGCTTCCTTGCACAGGAAGAACTTTCTCTTCCTTGCTTTAATATTACAACACATGTGTCATGGCATACCTCATGGAAATAAGTTCATATCACAAGATTCCAGTGTCACACAAATGCCCCAGTTTCCTGAAGTCTTCTGCTCCATTGCGTTGTTGTTGCACAAGCTAATATTATTGAGCTAACATTGTTTGCCTTGCAGTCAGCCTCCTATCCTCATGTTGGAAAATTTAGTAGTTCTCCTATATCACAAGCATATGAACCTTATGAGTTTTATTGTAATAATTTTAATTATTTTCAAAACACATTTGCATCAGCATATTTATTTATGAGGTTAACCATAAAATTTTAAATCAATTTCAAATCACAACTTAAGTAGAGAATTTTTTCAATATGGTAATTGATACTTATATCTTTGGTTACTCATTGCTTCCTTGACCTTGCAATCAGTGAGTGGCATGTACACCCCATAGTTCCATGTAGCTTATATATATATATATATTATATGATATATAGATATATAGATATATATATATATATATATATTATATATATATAATATATATATATATATAGATAGATAGATAGATAGATAGATAAGATATAGATATAGATATATACCGAATACTCTCCATGCAATCCACTACTAAGCATTACAATAATCCATAGCACGTCTTCACCTATTGCGCACTATAGAAATCCAAAGCACATCTCCACATGTTGGGCACTAATGAGCTAAATTCTCCATGTAGCATCTATCCAACTCTATATTTAAATCCATCTCATAGGAATCCAAAGCATATCTCCACTTGTTAAGCACTACAAGAATCTAGAGCGCATCTCCACCTGTGGATATACTCCATGTAGTCTTTTCATACATCTCTCAATTGGCTTCCACATGCTCACATCCCTCGTGAGCATGGGTATATTTCTTCCCCCACTAGTTATTCACCTATCTAGGCCTAGGTAACCCATCATGTTGGGTAGTCTACCTATCCGAAGGCTTTCTTATATGGTCCCCCATCATCTACTCACCTATCTAAGCCCAAGAAACCCCCATTACAATAAGTCTCCTTGTCCCAAGGCTTTCCTATATGGAACCCCATAAGGTACTCACTTATCTAAGCCTAGTAAAACCCCATTCCAGAAAGTCTACTTATCCCAAGGATTTCTTACATGGGGAAGTCATTAGAATCTTACAACCCAGTAGCCCTCTAACATGCTATAATGACTCATGCGTGGAATCTTATAACTAAGTGCCCGTCAGGAATCTTCCACTACACTATTCATGGAGTCTTATAGTCAATGGCATGGTTATGAACTTCTCCCATGAGATAAAAAAATTGCCATATGCCACAAATTTCTTCCCAACGATTTTCCTCTAGAACTCCCTACTCCATTGTTCCACCTATGTCACAACATTTAATTTCCCTAAGATATAATAAAAAAAATTCAAACCATAAATTTTAATTACCCAATCCTTACCTCATCCAGAAGCTTAATCTCATAAACACTATATTTGTATTCATGTCATTGGACTTCCTTGTAGGTGATTTTGAACTTTCATGGTCGCTTTGATCTCACAAATCATTCCAGCAAATTGGATGCAACCTAATTTTTCAATCAGCCAACACTTGTTAGTGATGATATATATATATATATATATATATATATATTTCTCACATAAATTAACAACAACCTAGTGACTTTAGAATTGTTACACCCATAACAATTCTATCACTTCAACTAAATTCAAATAAATTGAAATAGTGTGGCTATTGTACTATACAAGTGCATCAGGTTTGTTCCAAGCATTTCATAATGCAATTAAAAATTCATTCAAATAGAATCTAAATTCATGAACATTTTAATTATCCATTTCACTCATCAAGGCATTTCCAAAGTCATTACAATATTTCATACTAAAGGCTCCCTACCTTTTGCATACCACTTATTGGTATGCATGCAAAGAATGCATCAATTTGAAATAATAGTTTTCAAATTTAGTTAAATGAATTCTTACCTGGTTCCCTTCCTTTAATGGCTTTCTACTTTGGCTTTGGCTCACTATTTCCTTATTTACTTAGTTTTTATCACTGACACTTTCATATAATCCTTTTATAGGATCCAATATGTTGATAGCATTATTGTTGTTGCAATACTTAGCAGTTCCTGAAATGATCTTAGCCTTAGACATTAGCCATAAATTCCTTCATTTAGCCATTTATAATTCTAATGAAAACTTCATAGAGGAATTTTACATGGATTCAATTCAAGCATTTCCTTTTCCATGCTATCCACATGTTGTTAGTTTACAACCTTTATTTTTTCCATTCATGCTCACAAGAATTTCAAGAGCATTATTATAACATATTAATAATGATAATTATCAGCAATGGATCATTCTTTCCCACTTTCCCAATAGATGTTCCATATAGTATATAATACATCAAATAACCTCATTGTGTTACCCAAACATGGTAAGTACAAATTCCATTTCATACAATTCAAACAATGATCATGTTTTTTAAGATTGTTCACTTATCTTGCTACTATGATGGTTCTCAAATGATGACCTTTCTGACCAAGCAATACCATTATACCTTCATTGGTTTTCTCTTATTCATAATATATATATATATATATATATATATATATATATATATATATATATTATATATATATATGGGAAGTCCCTTCTTATGCCATTTTCATCGTTGTTACATCATTGTCTATTTTATTTTAGTGGACTTTAACATGTCCATCTAGTTGTTCTTTCATCTTATTCTACCTTCCACTATCATTTATCTTATGTATAGAGTTTAATCTGGATCTTACACTTCCAGTTGGGTTTCATTCAGCTCTTCTCTATAGGTCCTTTTCTTTCCTTTCCCACACCCAATAAACCACCAAGGCCAAACCACAAAAAAAAAAATGAAAACAGAGAAAACTCACAATAGAAACACATGACAAAAATGTAAAGAAGCATGGTCATGATTAAAGTCAACAACCAAAAACAAAAAGGAAAATATGAAACCAACAATTATAACAGAGTCCTGTAAAACATCCCCTTTACACATCATACATTATCCCGCAACAAACTCAATCCCTTGAGTTTTGGAGTTCAACATGTTCATCGCCAACTGATGCACAAAATTTAAGTCAAAGTCCTTTCCAATGTTTATAATAACCTAAAAATTCTAGTACCCCTTTAATTGATCCAAGAAGGGACCTTTTATTATTATAGAGAGCTTGAGGGGATGCTCCCTCATCTATTTCTTTGTTACAAATTGTTGGTTCATGTGTCTAGAGCTCACACGAACTATTCTTCCTTTTTTAGTCTATGTTAGGTAAGTCTATCCTCAAATGTGCCTCTCCACAGTACCAACATGAAATTGGCTTTATTTTCTCTCCAACCTTATGATGTACCTTTCTGTCCTTAGAGGTTGATGCTTGTTGTAACAAATCTTTCATGTAAGATGGGTGTTGCAGCAACATTGTGTTCAACTTTGTATATTATTTTTTCTTTCTACTGAGTCGTTAATTATCTTTCTTGCAACTCCTCAACTCAACTTTCAAGCCCTTGAAGGTTTATTCTCTTTTATGGTAACTTTCCCTTTCCTACTCATGATGGAATTAGTCCATGTTGTGTTGCACCATACTATTATGCATGCTTTTATTTCTTGTTGAAATTGAGTCTTCTTAGGTGTTGTCACACACACCTAGTTATTAGTTATATCAACATAAACAAATTGACTTGTTACCTTGCTATGCCAACACTATACATGTTGGCATGATGTAAGTTGATATGTTATTGTTCACATGTCTAGAATTCATGTCAGCCACACATTCTAGGAATCAAAGTGCATATCAACATGTTTATATCCATATCATTACTAAGTTTGCAATCAACCCAATTTTTTTTTACCAAGTCTAGAAGCCATGTCATCTATAATTCAATATTCCAATTAGAAAATAAATAACATATCATAATCTACCATTTCTACCTTTCACAATGTTGATATCAACACATGCGTACAACACACAATCACAGTCAAATTATACATTCAACACACCTTTGTGCACACAAAGTCATTCATTCTTTAAATAACACGGAATGTTGTATTCCACAGTATAACAGAGGTCTTAAACTTGTCCTCCTAGGTCCATTCATTCCAAGTGCTAACCCTGGGCTCTCTGATACTCTTTATCAAAACTCCAAATCTTATCTCCAAATGTCAAGTGTATAACCTTTAGCTTTGATACCACTCTGTAGTACTCCCTCCCACCCACTTGGACTAATCCCAACTAAATGGGAGGCTTTACTTTTAATTAGCCTAGCCTCCATGGTATTATTATGATTATGGGGTTACAAAATTCCTTCTCACCCAAAGTGTGTGGAACTCACTTTGGATGACAACATCAGGTTTAGCTTCTTGAGAGATTTTTGGAGATGTAAAATTTTTTGCAATCCAAACTCTGGAATAAAATTTATGCCAATTTAAAGTTTGGGCCCCTTAAACCTTGTCACCTCAACAAGGATTTGCCACGTGGTACCCACTAGGAGGAAAAGGGGTTCCATTCTTTGGAGATAGTTGTGTTCTATAGATTAGCAGAGTAGGCACGAGGGATAGGGAGAGAGTACAAAGAAAGGATTTGAGTGATGTAGTAGCCCACGAGCCACAAACCTTACTTCTTTGCACTTTTAGTCATTTTCTATTTAGAGAGAGAGAGAGCTAAGAGTCCTCACCTTCTAACTGGGTTTTCTCCGAGAAGGGTTTCCCAAGTTATATGTTGTGTTAATCATGATTTGTAAGTTTTTATGTTGTTATTCTATAATCTTTCACAATTATAATTTGCATGCATATGCATTACACGATAAATTACAAATCTAGAAAACTAAAAGGAAATAAACCCTCATAGTATAGATTTCATATTTTTAAGTGTAATTTTATTGGATCTATTGTGATGAACTGCCCAGTGGAATATCCATGGAAGTTTGTAGG
The DNA here is from genome assembly GCA_000404065.3 of Pinus taeda. NCBI lineage: Eukaryota > Viridiplantae > Streptophyta > Pinopsida > Pinales > Pinaceae > Pinus > Pinus taeda. The sequence continues at coordinate 614 of APFE031491000.1, read as the reverse complement.
TCACACTTCAATATATCTTAGGAACACTAAGATATATGGGAGGAGGGTATATTGGAATACTCTTAGACAATGGTGTGGTGTTAATTAAAACTATGAGACACTATTCTTTCCATGAGAGGAAGATATAGAAAATAATAAATTGAAATGCTTATTGTAAACTGTTAGAAAATTATATATTACGGAGCAATGGAACACATAAAATATTGCAGAAATATAAACATAGAAAACGCACAAAACAAGAGAGACACAGATATACGTGGTTCACCCAGTTTGGGCTACGTCCACCTCGAACAGCCAGTCCTTCCTTTCTATTATCCAGCAAAATGAAGAGACACAACCTGCAGCAAAGCCGCTGTAATATCCTCTGTTTTCTCTCACAGTCTCACCTCTCTGTTTTTTTCGCTCACACACACCGAATGCACATCTATATCGCCGCCTCAAATACAATACCCTCATCCAAAGAGAGGGGTTGCCTTCTAGGGCAAAAAACCCTAAACTAAACATAAGTTCTACCGTCAGATCATCCGCCTAATGAACGACCCAGATTGACTAGAAATTACTATACTTTTACCAGGTAATTTTACAGCTGTTTTTAGCTTCGGTGGCGCTGCCCC
>APFE031490991.1:17757-44542 GCA_000404065.3 Pinus taeda | reverse complement strand
TTTTTATTATTTTTTAAATTAAACATTATTTAATGCTCATCTATATCCATAATCCCATTACTATCACTCCATGTTCAACATAGAATTAAATATATCACCTACGAAATGCTCATCAATATCTGAAATCCCTCTTATACCAAAAACTATTATCAATCCATGTTCAAAATAGAATTGAATATGTAATGTATGAAATGCTGTTAATAATCTTTTTAAAATAAATTAACAATTTTTGGTTTAATTATTTAAGTAATTTGATGATTAAATTTGAAATTAAAAAAAATATATAATATATCTAATTTAATGATTAATGTTAATATATGTTTTTTAAAATTAAAAAAATTTATTTTAAATTAACAAATTTAAAAAAAAAAATAATAAACTAAAAAAATATTTAATAACTAACAATAAAATTAAAATATTTTATATTTAATAAAATTAACATAGCGTATATACTTTATATAAAATTTTATTAAAATGACAATATTATTAGAATATACATAATCAAGAATACTTTAAGGAAAACTATATTTGTCAATTTAATAATAAAACATTACCAAAAACTAAAACAAACAACACTTGAAAATTATATTTGTCAATTTACCAATAAAACATTACCATGGAATGTTAAGTTAATCAATTGTAAATTCATATTTTTTAAATATTATTAAGATTATTAAATAATATAAATTAAATGATTAATAAAAAATAAAAAATAAAAAATTATAATAAACATTTAAGTTAGCTATTAAATTCATATATATATATGGCCATTAAGTTTTTATCATATAGAAATATTTTATTTATTTCTAATAAATATAAGAAATCAACATTAATAAACATAAAAAAAATGTTATTAGCTAGATGGAAATTGTAATGTAATGGTAGATTATAAATTTGAATTATAACATAAATTTATGAGTTTTGATTTACAAACTTGATTAGTGGTCATAAAATGTATAAAGTTCACCAAACCTTATTTCTTTCCTCATTTCTTTTCTAAAATTAACCCAATTTTAAATCTCAAAATTAAAGATCGACCAACCTCGTGACATAAAGTCCTATACAACCAAAAAAACCAAAACTATACCATCTAACTTGGGTACGCTATTTCACATTCTCTTTTATTGAGAAGCAAATAGATTTACTATGTGATTTCAACATGGTGGGTTTTATGCTAATTCATTTCATCATTGCTATGATTAAAATATTAAATTTTAATTCTATTAAATTATGTTAAATCATATTGATGTTTAATATATTAAATATTATTTTGTTTCATGGTTGTTTAATATAGATATTTATTTTATTTAATACATCGCCAAAGGGTTTTATTTTATAATTTCAATGTTTGATAATTAATCTAATTAAAACATATTGATGATCCTCTCATTTAATCCAATTGTTTGCCTTTTTTATTTGGGCACCTAGAAGGTAATATAATCTCCAAGGTGATTTCCATGAGTATAAAGCCTATAATTTCTCATGCCATTTTAACTTTAAAAACCATGAGATTTTATGGGGAGGATTATTCATGAATTGGTGGGCTCTACCTAAAAAGCATTTCATACTATGCCACTTAATTCCACGCCATCTCTAATTATGAAACTATATTTATCAAGGCTCGTGATTAGTTATCTTTTACCTTTATATATCTGCTTCTCCTTCATATTTGGCTTTCCCTTAGATTGGGTAAGTGATTAATGAAATGTGGTTCCTCCTCTAAATTGGTAGTCCTGGATAACGGCTCCGTTTCTAATTTCTTCCAGCCCTCTAGAGGCTTGTGCTAGTTGCAAAGGGGCTAAGTAAAGAATTGAAATGTATTTAAAGGGTTTAAGCTATTCATCCTCACTTGGTAGATTATGTTTTATTTTTATTTTTTTTTAAGCGTGATAGTACTCTCTAATTTTTATGTCTATTACACATTCCCCTAAAAGGGAAGGGTAGCCCAAGATTTGAACCCAAGACTTCTGGTTCAGTGAGATTTCATTTCCATGACCACTGCCACTTGAGCTACCCTATACGAACTTAAAAAGGACTATTTCTCAATTTGTGCATGTCATCCTTGCACAGGGGCAATGCTAATCTTCTCTGTGTCGTTCCAATTTTATCGGATGTATCCGAAGAGACGATTATGTTCTAGTTTTTAATCATGGATCTTAATGGAAAATATATTAGCTATTGGATGGTCTCAATCTTTATTACTTGGGTAGGTGATAACAAATATTCATAAAAATAGTTTAAAGAAAAATAAATAGATTTCAATGAATAGTTTTTGGACAAAATTATTTTCTTGTCTTGGTAGTCAGTTAGCTCATAGCTCATCTTATCATCCTCAATATAATGGGCAAACTGAGATAGTAAACAAATGTTTAGAAGGATATCTTCGTTGCTTTGTATCTAATAGACAGACGCAATGGGTCAAATGGTTGCCTCTGGCTAAATGGTGGTATAACACTTCTTTCCATACAACAACAAAAATGACCTCATTTATGGCACTTTATGGATATCAGCCACCATCCATCACATCATATTTAAGAAAAAATTCTAAGGTTCAAGTAGTGGAACATCACATCGAACATCAACAACAAGTCCTCCAACTCTTAAAGGATAACCTCGTGTTGGCACATAATAGAATGAAACAACAAGCAGATCAACATCATAGTGAAAGAAGTTTTGATGTAGGAGATTAGGTATTCCTATGGCTACAACCAGATAAAAAAATGTCCCTCAAGCAAGCTAAGAAGGATAATAAATTATCACCAAAGTATTGTGGTCCATACAAGGTATTGCAAAAGCTTGGTACTGCGGAAGAACTTATCCGCTGAAGATTCCACATGGGATGATGAGAATTATGTTAGGTCCCTATAATACTAGTGATTACCCCATTACTCTTGTAGTTGTATCCCTTATTAATATTGTTGAGTCCTTATTGTCCCCATATTTTTATTACTGTGCCCCATAGAATCCATCTATTGTTATTTTTGTTCTCCTGTAGCTTACTGCCAGCCTCCCCGGAGGATCTATGGAGTTTTCATTTCCTACGCCCCCCTACTGCCTGCACTGTATCCCTAAAAAAATTGTGCATCTCTACCCTCCAACCGAGCCAGATCCCGCAGATAGTCACTATTGATATAGGCTACCAATATTAGCCTCCCAATGACTTCTATGCAATTTTCATGATAGTGCCCAGAGATTGCATCTCGGCATGAAATGTGCTCTGCACATTTTCAGAGCCTTGTCCTCTCTCCCGGTCACTTTCATCTGAAAATGAAAGATGATGCATTGTGGTAGACTAGGAGATTTCTAGATTTGATGTCGTCTCGTCATGAGTGATTGTAGATAAAGGTAGATGAATGAGACATGACACATTGACAAACGAGATGAACAAGGAGCACATGCTAGGAGACATGTTCACGAATGGACAAACACATGGAGCATGCCAAGTATAAGCGAAGGAGAGACATGCACGTGAAACATCAAGCGAACACCAAGACCATTGAAGACTCTTCACACATTTCCATGTAGAGGTGAAGCTATGATACACCAATATCACAATCATTAGTTAGCAGCACTACAACTCGACATGGACACTAGTAGCAGCATGAACATACCAGCGCTGTAATGTCAAGTCATGTTATGAGTCATCTTGATCACATCACTACTGTGGGCCATACTGTTGTAATCAATGTAATGTAACGTGGAAGTCCAAGAGACCCACATGTAAAGTTGAAAATGATGTAAGTCAAATAGTCATGAGGGAAGTCAAATAGTCATAATGGTTAGTTTCACCCTTGGCTATATACACCCCTCATTTGTACATGCAAAGGGCATTTCACCTTGGCTCCTCCCACATAGTCTTGAGAGTATCTAGTCTTTTCCTTGAGGAGCGAGCAATGGCTCCAACGTCCCACTATTGGGATTAGTGATGTAATGGTGTACCAACATTTCTTGAAACTTTCGCTTAATTCAGAAGCCCGATGATCTAAAAAAGGGGCACTTAAGGCTTCTTGTGAGCTTACAAGAACCTCTCCCACTTCCGAAGCTTAAATATTCCCAAGACCCAAATGATTAACCAATTGTGGAATTAATAATGTGCTTGAAAATAAGGTGTATGCTAGTGTTTGGTTTTAAACTGTTTATGTGTTTTGAGTTTATTTTCTTGAACTAATATAAAACATATAACAGCAAATAGAGCAGCAGATACAATGTAGCAACAAGCAATCACACATAACAACAATATAATATGGAGTTCACCCAAAACATTTGGGCTATGTCTCCTTGAGTTCTAGTCAACTCGACTAGGCTCTCTGGGATTATGGCAGCAGTTCCTTTACAAGCTCTACGCTCAACTCCACTAGTTTACACAAAACACAATGGCCTTAGAACACCATCTTATCCCTGGCTCTGAAGCTCTCAAGCTTTCTGGCTCTCGCTTTTGCTTTGGATCTCGGCTCTGGCTCTAGCTCTGGTTCTTGGCTCTGGGCTCTGGCTCTGGCTCTGGCTCTAGCTCTCGGCTCTGGCCTTGGCTCTCGGCTCTGGCTCTAGCTCTTGACTCTTCGACTCTGGCTTTGTGAGGTTTTAGCAGTCCGCTTGACCTCCAAGCAACTGTCTTAGAAACTTTCAGCTCTCTGGTTTTTCCACTTGACCTCCAAGTGACTCCAAGGCTCCCTTAGCTACTATGCACATTAGCGTTTCACTAGCTACCTCTGTTAATTGGGCTCTCTCGCTCTCTTGAGGCAGCTTTCTGGCTCTGTAGCTTCCCCTGCCATTTCTCTACATGTCATCATCCCTTCTGTGGCTCTAAGACTTCTTTTCTCCTTATCTGTTCGACTGGCCATCTGGCTCTATGACTCTGTGGCTTTGCACATTCCCAAATGTATCATTGTTTTCAAAAAACCTGCTTGCAGCGTGGCATAATGATTAGGAACTGTTGTAAAGGGATTGGGGCCTTTTTCCAGGCAAAATCTTAAAAATGGACAAAAATTCTAATACACAGATATTTTCCAAAAAATACACTATCGGGCATGAATTATGGAATTCAAATTCCATTAAATCACCCCTATAAACCCTATCAGGTCCGTCATTAGTTGCATATCACATCACATAGGCTGATTGGCCCAAGCCACAAATACACAGGAATACATTGAAAAATCTGAATTCCCGGACTTAAAAAATTATAGAATCAGGTCTATAATCCCGTCGGGTCCAACCTTTTATTTCTTATTGCTATTGCAATCGTATTGGCCCTATTATCAGGGTTTGCTGATCACCGATCGTTGATTAAATCTGGACCGTTGGTATAATCCCCGATCGGATGGTCCATATCGCATCGCATATCACTATCACATCGACCCTTTGCGTTGGGGATTGCTAATCGCCAATCACCAATAAAATCTGGACCATTGATCTTCTCTTGTTTCGGACAGTTGAGATCGCATCGCATATCGCTATCGCATTGGCCCTTTTTATCGGGGATCACCGATCTCCTAACTATCGATTAAATTTGGGTCGTCCATTCCTTTCCTGATCCAAGAGTTGAGATCAAATGGTCAAGATCGCTATCACATATCACATATGTAACAGCTCGGGGGTTCTTCCTTTTGAATATGCCAATCCTCCGATCTGATCATCGGCAATCGCATGTCACATAACCTGGGGTCCCAATATTGCATGTGTGCCTATCTCTGACCTGATATATCAAAGATCGTCGATCGGGGGTCCTTCCGCCTCTGCTTTAAGTCCTTCCCTTTGGCTATTTGCGATGCGATTTCCTTTATAATTCCTTTTATGCAATTTTTGGAAGAAATGCCTCCTTTTCAAAGGAATAAATGCAAACTTCTTTTTGTGATAGCTTCATCATTCGAAGTCCATTTTAGCCCATTCCAGTTGCAGTAGATCCAGAATGAAAAGATCTACACAATGGGACTCTTTCCATGAACATAATTGGACTTTAATTTTACTCTGTGAGGAACTCTTAGACTTAGAAGTCTATTCAAAATCCATTTTGGATCACTAGATAACAAGGCAACACATTTTCACACATGTATTGTATTTGATTGTAAGTTTATTCTTTGGACACTTGTAATGCATGTTTCTTTAACCTGTAGTAAGACAATTGAGCTATTTCGATTTTTATAATACATATCCTTACGAAAATATGTTGTATATGTTGTTAACGTTGTCTTGTCCATGCGGGCTATCCCACCAGCCACTCGACATAACCATTCTCATAAAAATTTTATGACAACTGTCACACTCTTGTGGAATATTCTGCTGGGCGTTGTACATGCTATCCGTCCATTGTGTGTTTGTGACTATTGCATCTGTGTGGACTACTTCGCTGAAAGCTACACATGTCCTACTATGTTGTGAGTCTCTAATAGAGTTGAGATTATTCCCTTTTAACTTGAGACTCACTTCCACCTTCTCCCTCTACGGTGAAAGAAACTTGACACAAGTAACACTAAGCACTCACCATGCATGCAAACCTCATTGTTTGAAGACAAATTAAACCACTCTCATGTGCTAACAAGAAAGAGCTAAGGTATATCATTAAGATAATGGCAACCGGTCCATCTTACCGGATGGGACTCCTACACCAAATGATGTGAGGGATGGTTGGGACTTCATAACGGGGAGATCCCCTGAATTTTGGTGGTTCCAACATCATTAACATAACCTATTGTCTCGCTTCACAATTATATTATGATGGAAGGAATAGGGAGGGAGGTTGGAGTGACCAACAGAGGAGGAGACATAGAGGACCTTAAGTTGCATGAGGACAGTCAAGCAACAATGCATCAATAATTTATCGAGGGTACCATGCTTCATGGCATTCCTATGGTAAAGGATGCTCAGTCATTCAAAGCCACCCTAGACACCTTCATGGTTTCATTAGTTATGGAGTTAGACCAGTCTAAGTCCATGATATTTTTATTTAATAGCCACATTGCTATCTAGAGAATCTTAAGAACTATTTTAGGGTTCCAAAGGAAATCCCTTCCATCAAAGTACCCACGGGTCCCCTTAACATCCAAGCCTTGATTTTTTTTTTGGGAGAAAGTAATCTCTAACCTTGAAGATAGGGTTAAACGATGGATGGTGAGAGCCTTGAACTTGTGACGTTGGTTGGTCCTAGTAAAGGTGGTGCTTTAGGCTATCCTAGGTTACATGTTATCCATCCTGCCTACTCTTAAGGGACTGTTCTAAAAAATCAAGGAATTCCAAAGAAACTTCCCATGGAGAGGGGTAAAGGAAAAATGAAAATGGGCATTGGTGGCTTGGAACATAGTCTATAAACCACAATATGTAGGAGGCCTAGGGCTCCAAGATGTAGAGATAACAAATAGATCAAATGGATCCAAATTGTGGTGGAGATGGTTAAAATGAGGGGACACTCCATGAGTGAAATTGTGGAAAGAAAAATATGCCCTTAATTTCTAAAAAAAAGACCTGGTTAAGCTCTCGGGTTCAATCCAGGGGTCGACTATATGGAATTTGGCTTGGAATAATAGAGACATCATATAACAAAATTGATTCTAGGAAATAAGAAATAGAAAGGGTGACCTATTCTAGGAGGATGCTTCCCACCAATGACTGAAATTAAATAGACAGGAATGGCTACCCCTCCAATTAAGAACATACAACCAGGGATAAAAGGAATTCCACCAATTATGGGCACAAGGATTGGAGAATAACAAATGTAGATGATGGAACCTAAACGTCTTTCAACAAACAACCCTGAGTGATTCAACAATCCAAATATCATGTCAGAACTGAGAAAAAGACAAATCCTAGTGAACAACAACCAAGACTAGCTTAGATGGGGACAAAAAGAGGGGGGAGAGTTCAACCATAAGGAAGCCAAGGTATACCTCAAAGTAGGACATAACGAATCTAGTGACCCATCATGGAGAAAAGTATGGTTGGGTCCACACTCGCCGAAAATTAAAATTTTTATGTGGTTGATTTTGCATAGGAAGGTCCTAACCTGAGAAACTTTAGTAAAGCGAGGAATTACAGTCGAATCTTTGTGTTATCTCTCTAAGAATGTATAATAAAGCCTTAATCACCTTTTGAACACGTGCAACTATACTGAATCCCTATGGGAGGTGTTGACCCTCATATTTAGACAAACTGGCTGAAATAAGGAAAGAATACAAGAAACCATTAAGAAATGTTGGTTACAGTATAATAAAAATGAAGTGGTGAATATGTCCTGGAATTTAATTTCAGGATTCATCCTCTGGTCAGTCTGGAAGCAATGAAACTACTGCATATTCCATGATAAGAAGGTTCCACTTGCAAACCTGAAGGAGGAAATTCATCGTTAGCTTAAGGAGATAATTATTAGTAGAGGAATTCAAACCTCAAAAGAACAACCCTCCCCTTAGGAAGTGAGAGATATATTTTTTCTTGACATGGATTACCTAAGAGATCTAAACCACAGGCCTAGAGAGAGTCATATACAACTGGGCTCTGCTATGTGTTTAGCTTTTGTGGAAGGTTTTCTTGAACTAAACTTTGATGACGTGTCCAAATGAAACCTAGGTAAGGCAAGGGCTGTAGGGATCATTTGGGAATATACAGGTAAAATTCGAAGGCTATATTTCATCGATATGGGATAGACTTCAAACAATGCAGTAGAATTCTAGGCCCTGGAGCAAGGGTAAAAAACATTGCACTGAGAAGGAATGGTGAATGCGATAATCGATTTGGAATTCACGCTAGATTTATAAGAAACAAGTCAGTTGCAATGTAGTGCACAACTGAGAAAAGTGACAAAGAATTGACACCTCTCCCAGTTAATCCAATGGATATAGAGACACATGGAGGGGATGAAAACTATGGATTTCATCTTGGTTCATCACTCAGCTAATGCATTGGTAGACAAGGTGGAAAATGCAGGGGTTGAGAGTGATAGATTGATTAGTGAGGAGGTGTGGGAGGACTCATTGGAGGATTGGCTAAAGGAAGATCACCAAACACTGGCAAAGTGAGATTACTCCACATTAGGAAGATAGGGAGATAGATAAGGGGTGGGTCCAGATCAAGTTAGAGACCCACTTGGAGATATGATTGAGTAATATTTATTATGGTAAGCAATGTAGTGGATTTTAGGGGGTTGAGAATGGGTATGTGTTTACTGGATACGAAAGAAGTGATCATTGATGATATGAGAGAAAGGAATTTTGTTCAAATGATCACTCGTCGTAACACCACATTAATTTGGAAGGGTGGCGTGATGAGTGGAAAAGTACAAAGCCTAGAGGGGAGGCATACTAGAATAGGACCATAGTAATAATGATTCTGCACAGGCTGATTGAAGGGGCGAATGAGAAGGAATATTCCCCCAGACTTGTACAATTGTCTTGTAACATAGTTGGAATGTTGAAGTTATTGGAAATAGACAAGGAAGGCACTCAAAGGATAGGGTGACATGATCTGTTCTGGTTGTTTCCTTTATATGAAGAGGTTGGACGACACATAGGTTGTATAGAGATAAGGATGAAAGCTATAATGGGGTGTTACAGTGAGTGGGAGTTTGTTACTTTGAAAATTAAGGTTTCCAAGACTGTAATGGCTAAGGGACGTAATACTGGTGGTAGGCCTTGTGCAAAGGATCAGGGTTCAATGAATATTAAGAGGAAGAGGGTGGAGGATAGAATGAGGGAGGCTGTAATACATTACCAAAAAAATGTCCTGGAGAAAGGGAAATAAATCATGGAAATATAGGAGAATGAGGTTAGACATTTGCGAAAGGTTTTCCTGGATGGCCAAATTGAAGAAGAAATAGACTCAATTATAGACATTAGAAAGTCTTGAATGTGGGTGTATCATAAAAAATTAAAGATGACATGGCATGTTAAAACCTTAGTGGGGAAGCTGCAGGTGGAGGAATTTGAGGATAGAACTAGGAGGCAAATGGAGAAACAACTCCAGTTGAAGGAGATTGAACAGAGATTAAGAGATAGAGGGGAGACCCTCAAAAGGGTGTTGAATATTATTAGAGTGATTTCAAGATGACAGGATTGGAGACATGAATAAGATGGTCTCCATCTACCTAAAATATATCCACAACTTAGATATCTTGTTGGGGAAAGAACAAGGAGATGCAACCCATCTAAGGGAATATCGTGTAAGGAAGACTATAGGAGTAGACTGTCATCAACGAGTGACTCAAGGAGCAGGGGTGGAAACAACATCAATTACAATAGAGGGAGCAACAACTGTGGCTGAAATAGGTGTGGCAAAAGTAGCACTAATGCCTCCTTTCAAATGATTATGACTCTGTCAATTTTTTTTCTTTGCTTAGTCACATGGCTACTTAGGCCAGATAATAGTTTATTGTGCCAGATAGGTCTGTAGCTTCAAAATATGTAGACAGAATGATATAAAAACCAATATTAAGCTATAAATTGATAATTAGCAGCAGTAGAAAATTTTTGTAGATATGTATAGTGGATACCAGAGACAGGAAAACCTTATGGCATTTCTAGTTAAATGTATGATCAAGACTATCTTTTATTGTAGTTGTTGTGGTTTCCAATCTGGTAGTCCAACTACTTTTTTTGTACTCTACGGTTATCTAGTAATATAAGGTTTCTCTATCGACTTACAAAAAAAAAAGAAAAATAGGCTCAAAATTAAGCGAACTTCTTACTAACCTCAACTATTATTTGAGGAAATTTCTTGTGTGTATGTATTTCTGTATGAAACATGATTAGAATTTAACCAACTTATTACTTATATTATCACAATTGTTTTTTTTACATAAGTAAACCATGAACTTCATATTATAAAAATTGATATACAAAATTTATAGATCTATAGCGATATTGGTGAGAACATATCTCGGATCAATTGTCCAAAATGGAGAAACCAAAAGGTCCTTCAGTGAAAACATGAGTCTAGGAAAACTCAGTCTATAAGCAGAGCCAAAGAAAGTGACAAACCTAACTAGTAACCAAAATGCAAAAATTCTTGTGAGGATTTGCTTGATATCTTAGCATAAGAACTATTAAGAAAGACATATTAAACAATTTTCCTCCCTTTGGAGGTCACATAACCATCCGACACATTGCTAGTTTTCCCTTGAGTTGCAATGTATTTCGGCTACTTCTCAACGATGAGACAACCATATGGACTTGAAACTTGTTTTGTTGGAATGAGATCTGCTTCCCCACTCGCTTAACCATGCTACTACAAATAATCTATCCTGAAAAAAGTGGGGTGGGGGGGGGGGGGGGGGGGGGCGGGGTGGGGAGGTGGGTATAATGGAGAGGGAGCTATTTCCATCTTTAGAGTTGGAAGAGGAAGGGAAGAGTAGGAGATGAGGGAAGGTAAATATACCAAAGTAGCAGGAGAGTTAATGTTGAGATTGGTGGAGGTGACTAATATGAACATAAGCCTCAACAACCTTCCTCGTGGTTGATTCTTTGACTTTTTTCTGCTTCCATAGGTTTCTGGCTCGTAAGTTTCTATGGGCCGATTTCACATCACTAAGGCACCTACCTTCATCAACTTCTAGAGAAGACACATTGCGTTGTATAATGATTGGAATGTTTGGGTCAAAGCGAACAAATTTCTTGTCAAAACCTACAACACAAGGGGGGCTCCCATGACCACATCGACTGCCTCCATGCATAATATGTCCATACTTGTGAACCATAGTTACAGACTAGAGAATGAGGAAGGGGAGATTAGAGATGCAGGGGGAACTAAAATGATTCTCCAGGTAGGAGACGATAGTGTAGCTAGGTGAGTGATAGAGGCACATAAGGAAAAAGCTAGGAAAAGAGTGAAATAAGAAGAAGGTTTTCCATCATTGGGGAAGGGGATTGTGGATTAAATGAGGCACGAGGGCCAAGTATAGGGAGATCACACAAAGGATATGGAGCAATGGATCGGACTTCATCAGGATTGATGCATTTGTAGGCCATGAGGGGGAATTAAAGGCGTCAGATTTCCACTTGTGTTGTGCATGCATGTAGGCCAATAATGTAGTAAGGGCAGTGGTTAACAAATGTCACCCACATGAAAGGTATATTATTACAACTTATTACTTATATTATTTTTTTTTTTAAATTGAGTCCTATGTTTTTTTTTGTTTTTTTTTGTGTATCCATAATAGACTCATAATTATTATTTTTATTTTCTATAAATTTTACACACATGCGCACACACACATATTCATATTCCAATTTAATATTTCACTACAACATCTCTACGAATAATATATAATTTAGGAAATTAAATATGTTATAAAAAACATTACATAAATGTATAAATAGTACATAAGTATAGATATATTATATATATATGATAGGAATTATGTTCTTTTTTATTATAGAACTCTGTATTTTTTTTTTAATCATAGAATTATTATTTATTTATTCAATTTGTTTTAAGATGGTAAATTCTAGTTATGTCTATAAAAATAGAAATTTGAAAATTATAATATAATTACCAAAATATTTTAGGTGGATGGTAAGGATTTAAACTCCATGGAACACTTTTATTATTAGACAGAGGGTTGATATTCTTGTAATTATGCCTTTTCAATTTGAAATATCCTGTCCATAAATGTCATTCAACTCTTATTGCTTATTATTGCTTTGATATGTTTTTATTGTTACATGCTCTTTTAAATACATATTTGTTTAGTTTGTTGGCATTGTAGTGTTGGAATTGATGTCAACATGGTCATGATGTTGCTTGACATGTGCATGTGTGTTTGGCTTGGTGGTCCTAGTGGTTGGCATTGATGTCAAGATACTTGTGGCATGGCTTACTGGAGATGATGTTGCTTAGTGGAGATGATTTGGAGGCTAAGTAGAGACGAACGTGTACTGTTGGAGATGTTATTGCTGCGATTGGTTGGAGTGTTTCTCTAGGTGTTGCATTTGTCTCTACATGTCTTGGAGACATTCGATATGTTTCTACATGTGTTGAATTATGGATGCTTGTGTTGGATATTCCTCTGTCAAATTTGGAGGAAGTTGTATGGCATGTTTTTGTTGCTACAGGAGCCTAGATATGCTGCTACAGGTATTTCCGATGTTTAGAGAGGTTGTGGTTGATTCTTGAGAAGATGGAGGCATTGGTCTTGGTAGTAAGGTTGGAATAATGGGTCTTGCATGTAATTTACTTATTATTAACCTATTTCATCAGTTGGAAACTTGATACAAAGGTTTGGAGGAGTGATTAGATGTTGAATAAGGTGTGTCATTAGTTGGGAAATATTCTAGATTGAAGATGCATTGGTTTTCTTAATCCTTAGCCCCAGTCGCATGGAGCCAAGCCTGCGGGAGCAGATGAAAAGCTTGAGTCACGTGAAGACATCCCTATGGGAGCGACAATGATGTTACAGTCACATGGAGACAATGTTGTTTGTGTGATTGAGCATTTTCATGAGTTTTTCTCTGGATTTCTTATGTTGCTCAACTAATTTTTTGTTGTGGCAACATTGTTTTTTAGAACTTTTCAGTTTATGGTCAGAAAATTTTACGGGACCTCCATAAGCTATTTAAAGTTAAAAATATCAAAAATGAAAGTGGAGTTAGTGATTGATAGAGTCAATGAGCTAAATGTGAATCAAATCAAGCATATGAACAAAGTTGTGAATCTCGGTAGTTCTATGTAATTATTGAGTTGAGCACTTGAGTTCATCTACATATTGGAGAAAGCTCAATGCTAGTATGGTTGATTCTTTTGTGTGTTGAGTGAGTGTGGAGGATTGTGTCCAAGCTACATGTGTAGTATAATGCATAATTTTTGAAGCAGTTTTCATTTGTAGCAACAGTGAGCTGAAGTATGTTTCAGCCATCAGATTGGTGTAGTATATGAGAATATGAAGTGTGGATTGGAGTAGTGGTTGATGAGGTTGTGTGGCATCTAATGGATATTTTGGAGATTGTATTCTCATATTTTGTTCTTCAATTTTTTATTCGAGCTTTTGATTCATAACAATGGTGTTGTTGTGATATTCATGTTGAATGGATTTGGAGTCAAATATGAAAATATATTAAATGAGGGTCACATGGATGATTCAAAACGAAGGTATTTTTGAGATATTCATGTTGAACAGATTAGGATTTCAGTCAGAAAAGATATGAAACAAAGTTCACATGGAGGAAGTGAAGGCCCAAAGGCTTCAAAGTATATAGTGACTTGGTGGATTCAGTAAAAGGAAGAGATTTCTCCATCCAATATGATTTGGATAGTTGAATGGTAGTTGGGTGAGGATTGTGGATCATGGTGGCCTTCAGCAGATGGTAGTTCATAGATCCATGAGAGAAATAGTTTCCTTTTTGATAGGTGCCAACATACTTTGAAACAAGTCAAGTCTTGTGTTAGAGCCTAGATTTACCTCAGGCTAAAAAGGTAAACTTCTAGGTCCACATCAAACCACGTTCAGCCTCGTAGCTAGCCCAACGAGGACAGGAGAGGGCTCTCTCTGGGTCAATCTCAGCAAAAGATAATCGATAGGGCTGGAGATGACTGATTTTACAACTGATCTTAGGCTAGGTATGAAGTGCAAGGATTGAATTTGAGTTTTTTTGGGGTTTTGAATTGGAAAATGGGAGAGGCAAGTTTGGGTCTGGGGATGAGGCACAATTTTTTGTAGAATTCTCATTGAGGCAAGGAAGGCAAATGTTTTGATGCTTTAAATTGAATGAATGGATGGATCAGACTGGTGAGGAGCCAAGGAAGGCAAGGGCGTCTCAAGATTCCTCCTCAAACAGATGAAAACATTGAAAATTAAACAAAACTAAAAGGCAGAGCACAACAGCCCAGTGAATTCTACCTTAATCTCTCATTTGTTTAATTTCAGAAGCAAAGAGAAGGGAAAATGATACACATAAACATTAATGAACTTACAATTACATAGAGAAAAACACCATCAAAACATAGAGCCGCATGGATCCCAACAAGTGCTGCAAAACCTTAGTCTTTCCTTTGCCAAAAATGCAGAGATAGAATGTACAATGATGTGCCAGGCAATCCCAAGTGTCCAACCTTGAAAATTACTCAGAAATACATGATATAGACTAGCCCAACCCATTCCTTTACCTCTAGGGGTCGAGCTCATCATTTTAGGAGCTATTTCAACCAATTCTAAACAAAGCACTAAAATCTAGGCAATCAAACAACTTGCCTCTATATGATAGGAAACTGATTCATTCATTAAATTTTCACTTTTTAGTGAATGAATCCTCTAGAAAAAGTAAATATGTGCCAAAATTACATCATAGTCATCAAGTTACATCAAGATAGATCAATAATTATATCAAAAAGCAAAACTAGTCAAAACTAGGCGAATTTCTGAGTTGTACAGTGAAAAATAAGCAAAAATCCTCTATGCGCCGCGACAAGAATCTCTATCCGCAGCACAAATTTGGGGCTGATTTTGAGGCACTTCCCGAAGTCCAAACTGAGCTCAAGATAGCTCTTTTGAAAGCCCTGCCTATCTACTTTCCAACCAAAGTGAAATTTTTGGATTTGGATGTAATTTGCCCCTCCAAAACTTCAATCTCGAAAGACTGCTTCCTAGGGGTGTAAAAAGTGGCAGAAAGGTCATTTTTAGGGTGTTTTTGACCCTTTAGGCAACCCAGAATTTGATGAAATACTTAAGTAATCCATGAGCAAGCATAAATTTTCATAAAAAATCTAGAAATGCAAAGTTTTCCTCCAGAAGATCTCCCAATTATAAGCGGGCACCAAGTGGTGCTACGCGTTGGGTGGAAAAACCTGTTTTAGACCAAAATTTTCAAACTTGAAAAATTTTTCTCCAAATTTGTTGAAATTTGGGCTGGACCTTCTCTATCAAGTGTCATGCTAGGCTGAAGATTCTTCCACCAATATTTGAAGACGATCATGCTCCTTTTGCCTCTTTTGCTTCTTTGTTGCCTTCTTCAATTTTGCCTTTAGATTCCTTATTCGTGCCTTGGAACTCATATTTCGCACCCTGTAATGGAAAACCATGTGCCTCAAAAATGTTTTATCCCTATCGGCCTTGTCTAGCAATCTCTCCAAGTGGATGTTGATTCTCTCGAGCCAAGACTCCCGATCATCATTAATCTCTTGCTCCAATGTAGTGAACTCAATCTTCCTCCTTTGGGCAGCTTGACGATTCTCCTGGATGTTTTGTAACTCCATGATTGCTTGCTGATCTTCAAGCTGCTTATTCCTCTACTCCAAGCATTTCATAGTCCACTTAGCCCTCTCCAAGTCAAGGGATAAAGCTTTGATCTCTGTCTGTTGCTCCTGGATGATCTCTCGAAGATGTGCATTTTGCGGGCCCATGTCTGTATCATCATCCTGAACAAGAATAAAGTCTCGCTCACCTGAAGGCCCCTCATCTTGCATTGGCCTCTTGCCTCTGTCCTGTACCTATACCTGTGCTGCTGATGACGGCAATGAGACCCCTTCCACCCCAGGTGGAGATAGTACTCGTCGGGCTGCTGCAAACAATCCCCTCGTGTCTCTCTAATAGGTG
Source organism: Pinus taeda (assembly GCA_000404065.3). NCBI lineage: Eukaryota > Viridiplantae > Streptophyta > Pinopsida > Pinales > Pinaceae > Pinus > Pinus taeda. The sequence continues at coordinate 28,041 of APFE031490991.1, read as the reverse complement.
ACATATGTCGGCACACTAGTAGTCTCTACCTCCTGACCTCCATGCTGCTGTGAAGGTTCATCTGCATCATGAAAAACCTCTTGATGAGCTACTGAAGCTATGAAGAACGCACGGGAAATGAAGTCTTCCCATGTGATACCCTGCAGGCCAAGCTGATGTACAACAATGATCTTGATGAGCGCATAGTGATAAATGCTATTGTACTGTTGTTCAGGAGTCTTCTTCTGCACAAGAGTGGTCATCCTCTCAATGTTTCAGCACATGAAATATGGAATGTTCATCAACCTCACTCTCGTGAAATGCATCAATAACCTGATATGGTATGCATAGAGGCGTGAGAAGCGGCCTTCACAGCTAAAGTATCTGATAATGAGTCTCATCAATGGCGCATAAGATTCCTTCAGAAACCAGAATGGGAATACCCTGCTGAGCTACCTCAAATATCTAGGCCTGATGTAAGGTTCATAATATGCTCTATCTAGCTGCTGCCTCTTGTTCCACTCTTCGCCTATATTCGGTATCCCAGTGGCCAGAGAGATGGTTTCTGGTGTCAAGGTGAAGTTTACTCCAGAAAGAGTAACATGACCATCATGCAGATGTAAAACGAACAACTGAAATAACTCCGGATGATGCTGGATCTGAGCAATCATCCCACAATATTGAAAGCATGACTGTTACTAAAAGCATGTTATTGCAAGAAGGCATGCCTGCAATTGAGTCAAGGAAGTGGCCTCTTCTCTGACATGTCTGCCAACCTTATGAGGCCTTCTCGGCACATTAAGCTCAGTGGTTGAGTCGTTGTCTTGCTCATATTCTTGCTCATATGATGAATCTATCTCTGTCATGGTGCTACAATGTGTATAATAATTGTATGTTTGTTTGGTGTTGTGTTTTCAATGCCAAATGCGGCAAAGGGAAATGAGGAACTGTGGGACACTGGGAAAAGTGGATGATGGAGTTTGTCAAGTGAAATTTGAAATGTGCAAACAGTCACCTTGATGGATGTGGGGATTTAGGGATTTTGCAAATGATATGGGAGAGGGAGAATGATAGGGAATGATAGGATTTTATGATAGGGAAAATGGGAAGCGGGTATATGAGTTGTTTCGGAGGTTAGAGGATAAGGGATTAACTATAATGATAGGATTATGAGAGGGAAGGGATCACAAGTGGGAAAAGAAACTTGGCACCAAAATCATAACTTCAAAACACCAATTTCACAACCCCAAAGGAGCAACTTTTAATATACACATAGGGTTTATATTTTCAAACTTCAAACCTTTAAATCCTCCCTCTAAACAACGCCCACCACAAGCTAAACTCAATAGAAGAACTCTTGAACTTACTTGGAGCAGAAGAAATGGCATGATTTTGAGTTTTGATGGCAGAGGTGATATAAAGTTGGAATGTTGGCTCTGTGTGCCGTGCACAAACCCAGTGCGCCATGCCTCCTGGATGCACCGCGACAGTGTAAATTTACACGGTGAATTTGCGCCCAATGTGCCGCGTGGCCTATGTGCGCGGCGACCTCCTCCAATGTGCCACACACACTTCCAACACACAATCTTGGCTTTCAAACACAAACTTCGCTCCTCCAGAACTTAAGTGGATTGTAATTGACATCTTGGCATACCAATGGATGTAAATTGGCATGAACAAGCAAACTTTAAACTTCAAACATAAACCCTACGGAGCAGTTTTGATATAAATGTAGGGTTTAAAGTTTGGCCTTTGAACTCTTACAACCACCTTTCCAAATCAATGGCAAAGGCCACTAACACTTGCTTTGGAGCAAATGAGTTGAATCGATTTGATTTTTATTGAAGTCGGGATGATTTTTGTCTTGGAAGTTCTATGCGTCGCGCACAAGCCTAGTGCACCCCACCTCGTGGATGCGCCGCACGCCCTCTAAACACAGTCTTGACTTTGAAAATTACCCTTTTACCACTAAACTTCAACTTTCTATGATCTTCTTGGATGCAAATGACATTGATACAAATAGAAATATCTTTAAGAAGACATGGCTTTGATTTTTGTCTCTCGAAAACCCATATTTGTAATGTTTGGCATCGAAACTTTTTCACATTTTAATACAACTCTTCTTTTCAAATTTCCTTTTTGATTTTGGCTTAAATGATGAATCTTTGGGCTATTTTTACAGGGATGGTGGCGTTGAACTTTGGAAAAGGATGACCAAAGTTTGCATTTGAAGTACTACATGACGGAAAAATTTAAAAATACATATTTATTACAAACAATTAATTTAACGATTTCCTCTTCAAAACAGAGTTTTGAAGAGGAATCATCCTTGAACATTATTGATGATAAAAATTTGAAATGAAAATTTATTTTTATCCTCCCTCTGGCCTACTGGCTATATTGGTCACTTTGAGGACTAAATCAACTAAACCCTAGACCTAAAAGTCCTAAAAACCTTAACTGACCAAGAGATTAGAACATGACTGTAAGTGGCCTTAAAACTTGATTTTGATGAACAGACCGGAGCCAGCAGGGTAAGGCATGAGGGGTAATGAATGACAAGACCCTTCCATCAGATTATGGCATGCCCCTAGCGGAATGCAACTGAGTAAATCGAGCGAGACACCTAAAAAAATGAAATGCAAAAGATACATTTTGATCGATGACGGAGGGCTGACGAGACCGACTCTAACATTGGCTCCAATGGGGATGGTAGCTCCTTGGAGGTGCCAGGAACAACAGATCTCTGGGAGAGATAGACAGTGCCTTCATCCATTGGGCTATGGAGTCCATTATTTTGAGAAATCCACACAAGACTTTTGACTCAATTTATTGACTTGAAACTTGACTCAAACTGACTCAATTATGAAACCAAAATGACTCAAAGACTGACTTGACAAAGTCAAACCAAATTTGAAATCATTCTTCAGAATTATAGCCTTGACTTTGGGCCCCAAACTGAAGAAAAGATCACAACACACTCTTGCAATGAAACTGAAATAAAATGGTATATACAGTGACAATGTAAACAACAGAAACTTTCTCAGAAATGGTACCGTTTGAGCAGCCGAGCATTGACCGGGCCTTCAGGACATTATTCCTCGTTCATATCCTTTAATAGAAAAGCATTTTGACCATGATATGCAGCAATTTTGAAGGGACCTTTCTAGAGATTTTCGAACTTACCGTGCTTACCCTTTTACTCATTCCTTGCATCCCATTTTAGCACCACTTCCTCCAATTGGAATTTGTCCACCTTTGCTTTTCTATCATAGATTTTCTTAATCTTCTCCTCCAACTTGGATGTGTTTTGGAAAAATTCCTCTCTTGTTTGCTGCAAATGGACCATTTGTTTTAGTCTTCTCTGCATAGGATCTTCCTCACTGCCGGCCTCCTGAAGAAGTTTGACTACCAGAGCTGCTAGAGAGGAAGGAAACACTGTATCAAATCCATAAATAAGCTCAAAGGGGGACATACCAATGGATTTCTTTTGACTGACCCGATCTACCCAGAGTGTATTGACCAACTTCTTATGCCAACTCTTCTTGTTTATTTCCAACAACTTATTAATGATGTTGACAAAAGATTTGTTCGAAGACTCTGCCAACCCATTGCCTTGCAGATGATAGGTAGTTGAGTGACCCAAAATGATTTTATACTTGTTACAAAAATCAATAATCTTCTTTGATTTGAAAGCTATTGCGTTATCAGTGATTAACTTATTTGGGCAACCAAAATGAGACAAGATGTTATTCTCAAGGAATGAAATAATTACCGCATCCATAGCTTGTTTGGTGGGAATTGCTTCGATCCATTTCGTGAAATAATCCATTGCCATGAGAATCCATTGATGCTGACTGAAAGAAGCGGGATGAATTTCACCAATGAAATCCAACCCCCACTGCTAAAAAGGGGCACTCACATCAATGGGCTTAAGCAGAAAAGGCTGTAATTTCTACCTTCAAAAATATGACATTTATGACAGCTCTTGACAACCTTATATACATCAGCAAACAATGTCGGCCAATAGTACCCTGCTCTCAGAATTTTATTCGCCGCTGTTTTCAAAAAAGGTGACCGCCACAATCTCCTTTGTGGAAATCCTCCATGACCTGCTTTGCTTCTTCTTCTACCAAAAAAATTAATAGAACACCACCGGGATATTTACAATAAAGTGCAGAATTTAGAATGAAAAACTTAGAAGCCTTTAATTTGAGAGTTCTACTTTTGTTTCTAGTCATGCCGAGTGGTGGTGACAAATTCTGCAGCACATATATGATATCTCAATACCACAGGGAAAGAACAAACATTTCGGATACCTGAATTGATGAACCTTCCTCATTCACATCGGACATAGCAACGATCAAATTTATGTCTAAGGCGTGAAAGTTTGTTTCAACCATTAACTTTACCAATCCCTATCTTTTAACAAGCTTGGTGGGCTTTATCTCCACATCGTAATCCAACAAAGCTGCAATCCACTTGCCTCGTCTTCCTTTCGGATCTGTCTGCACTAAAACATCCTTAATAGTAGCATTACGAACATAAGCCAAAGTATGAGAATGCAAAATATATACCCGAAAATATTTCAAAGCTTTTACAAGTGCAAGGGCCTACTTTTCAATGATGTTGCACTTCAAGGCTGCATCTCTTATTGTTCAGCTGAAAAAAGCAATTGGTCTTTCGTGATCATCTCTTTTCTGCATTAGTATAGCTGCCATTATATGCTCCGAAGCAAAAGAAAACAATACAAAATCCTGAGTGTAATCCGGGCTGATTAGAACCGGAGCTAAAGAAAGAGCCAATTTGACTAAGTTGAAAGATTTTACCGCCTCTTCCGTCCACTTCACTTGGCTGTCCTTCTTAAGCATGTTTGTAATCTCTCGTAGGTGTTCAGTAAGGTTAGGCACAAAGCGGCATAAAAAATTCATCTTACCATTAGAAGATTGAATTTCCTTCATGTTCTGGGGAAGATCAATTTGCTGAATCGCTTCTACACGTGTTGGATCAATACGAATTCTATCTTTTGAGATAATGTGCCAAAGTAGTCTTCCCTCATCCATGGAAAACAAGCTCTTCTTCGGATTCAATGACACACCATATTTTCTCCACTTTTGGAAGACAATTTTCAAATGATACATGTGTGCTTCATCTGATTTGGAAAACACAGTCAGATCATCAAGGTACACACCCAAAAGACATCCTTATCATTTGCGAAATCCAAGTCCATTGCCCACTGAAATGTGGCACCCACGTTCTTCAAACTGAAAGGCATTTTAGTGTAATGAAAAGTTCCCCAAGGAGTGGTGAACGCTGTTTTATCCCGGTCATCTTCATGGACCAAAATTTGGTTATATCCAAAATAACCATCGAATAGTGACATTCGAGATGCTCCAACTACTCGCTGAAGTATATGATCCATTTTGGGCAATGGATAATTATCCTTCAATGAAACTTTATTAAGATTCCTAAAATCAATGCACAAGCGAATCTCACCTGTCTTCTTTCATACGAGCACCAAATTAGAGATCCAGTCTGAAAATTTGATGGGAACAATGATTCCTAATTTGTACAACCTATTTATCTCCTTCTCAATTGATGGCAACAGTTTTGGATTTAGCCTTCTCAACTTATGTTTGAAAGGTTTATGATGAGGCCTAATGGGAATAATGTGTTGAATTATATTGGTATCATATGTCTTCAAGTCGGAATAATCCCAAGTAAACAAATCATCAAAAGATGACAACAAACTGATGTATTTGGCTTTTACCTTGTGTGGCAATGCTTTGGACAATTTTACCATTTTTGGATTTACAGCTATTCCGATATTAACCTATTCAACACCCTTTTCTGTTGGCTGCAATGTTGGTTTGCGAGCTACGTCATCTTGATCAAAGAGTTCTTCTAAAGGTATCAAGCCTTTAGGAATAATGTAATCCTTTAGCTGCAACACTTCCATTTGATTGATCTGCACATCATCTTCACCATCATCATGTTCTACATCAATTGAGGTATCTTTGAACTTACCTTTGTTTTGCAGAAAATCATCAATCTCCTCATCATCTTGGAAAACTTGCCAATATCTCTGATTATCCAGGACAGCCAGATGATGCTTGACATGGATATCGAATTTATTACTGGAGTTCATTGGAATCTTCAAACTACCTGTTGCCTTAGCAAGTGCATCAACAATGCCATTTCGAATACAAGGCACACACGTCAAGGTATAATATGAAAACAATTTCAGGATATCTAGAACTACATTTCGATAAGCTCACACTCGAGGATGTTTTGCTTGATATTCAACTTTAACTTGCTTAATCACCAATTCGGAGTCACCATATACTGCAATCCTCTTAGCATTCAGCTTTCTTAAAAAATTTAGTCCAACAATCAAAGCTTCATACTCAGCCTCATTGTTCGAAAAATCAAAAGCTAGCTTGTAAGAACATACCCGCACATTGCTAGGCACTTTGTTCGGAGCGGAAAAAGGACTGGGTACCCAAGTACCAATTCCAGTACCATCATTTCCCACTGCACCATTGAAATCCATGGTCCACAGGCCCTCTTCATCTTCTTCTAAGTGCTGAAATTCTGCTGGCTCTGTTTTTCCTGCTTGTTGTCCATTATCTTCAGTTGATTGCTCGACAGTGTTCCATTGTTCTTGTCCTTCTTTTCTTAGAACTTTTCTGAAATTCTCTGATATTTCTAGATGCTTTCTGCTTCTACTAACTGACTATCTATATCATTGAAACTATCTGAATACAAAACAAAAGACTCTAGATCTATATGTACATAATTAATCGGATGATTGATCGATTTCTCCTTGCTTGTGATCATATATTTCATTTTTTGTTCCCAATACAATTTTCTCATTTGGCTAAACACATGAATCGTTGCATAGGAGAAATCTAGTTGTAATGTCCCTTTCAATTTCACTCCCCAAGACATGGAGAGAAGCATACCAAATCTGGGAGGAATGTCCGCCACAACAATATCCATCAAAACATTCTTCGTTGGGATTTGATCCAGAATTACAACCAAATCTTTGATGAGCCCAATACATATTACTCTGCTGGAATCAAACGAATAAAGATCATGGTATTTCCTAGTGATGTCCAGACCCAACTTCTACATGATAGCTTTTGGCATAAGATTGTGGGAAGCTCCGGAATTGAACATAGCATTATGCAACACAAAATCATGCACCCTTAAACTGATATAAAAAGGTGGCACATCACTATCAGGAGACTCACCATTCAATGATGGTCCAAAAATCAATTCGGGTTGATCATCTTCGGCATTCACCAAATCAGACATTGGATCAAAATTCAGAATTTTAGAAACTTTCCCTCTATAACTGTTGTTCCTCATTATTTCAGTCAACGGAATGGACACCTTCAATTTAGAAATTTCATTTTCTAAACTAAAAGCTGAAATCTTTTCTACCTCTTTGACTGGGACACCTTTCTTTTCCTTTTCCTTCGATACAATTGGCTGATTTGATTTTTCTGTTGATATTAGGATCAACTACCTCTTTCCCTTTCTTCTGTACAGCATGTGAATCACTCTTTGATGCTGAAGCTTCCTTCCTCGTCTGAATTGGATTAACAGGCACATCTTTGTTTCTAAGTGAATATTGCCACTGATGGGCAGACAAAGCATTCATATAACCTCTTTGGTACTCATCTGATTCTTCTTCCAAAGCCGTATCATTCGTTAGAATGAAATCTGCATCTTTGTGTACAGCTAAACTTTCTGCATACTCCTCCTCTTCAGTAATATAAATAGGCAAATCATCTGGAGTAAAGAAGTGATTTTCTTCCCCTATCACATTCTCTTCCTCATCGGATTCCAGTCCATGCACAAAATTTTGTTGCAGAGGTGGTTGTACTGGCTACTGGTCTGTCTAATCTTGGGCTCGATGTTCTATTTGTTTGATTCTATATTGTGGCTGTTACTGGCCACAAAAGTTAGGATTTCTAACTTGTGGTTCAGGTTTATCAAGTTTCACTCTTTCAAACATATTCTCCACCTTCTGAAGTAACTGATCTGTCGAAGACAACTCTTCTTTTATTATGACCTTCTTTTCTTCTCTTGCCTAAGCCCTCTTAGCTAGCGAATTTGCCTCAACGATGACCGCGATCTTCTGCATATCTTCCATTGTGGCAGGCTCCCTCTCTCTTAGTTGATAAGCCATGTCAGCATCAAAACCATCCGGAAACTTCATCATGGCTAGGCCCACAGGTGGCCTTAGATGATCAGGAATTGCTTTGTAAACTGAATTGAATCTAATGCAGTAACCTTGAATGGACTCACCGACATTTCGCTTGATATGCTCATATTCGTGAAGGATCTGAAGAGGATTTTTCTTGATTTCCCAATGATCTAAGAATTTTCTTTGTAGATCATCCAATGTAGCAATACTAGCAGCGCGCAAAGCTCTGAACCATTTCCTAACTTCACCACTAAATGTCTCTGCAAAGAATCTCATTGTCACATTTTCTGCATCGATCTCATGAAGGTCACAGAAATCTGACATTCTTTCCACATGTTGTTGAGCGGTAATGTTGTGAGGAGTGCCATCAAAAAAGGAATTTTTCTCTAATAATCTGCGGGCATATCATCTAAAAGTTGAGGCAGCATGAGAGGTGCAAAACAAGCACCCATCACTCTTGGTGGATTGGGTCTGGGGGATGTTGGGGGAGTAGGTGTAGCTGATGTGTGAGGTGTATGAGGTGGGGTGTTCAGAGGAGAAGCAATTTCGGATGTAGAAGGAGTAGATGAAGGCAAATTTACTGCAGACTTTTGATAAGTGACAATAGGCTGCACAGGGATAGTGGGAATGAAGGGCGGTTCGGTGGGACTCTTTGAGTTGAATGCCATGACGGAAGATCCAAGGGTGGCCGATGTAGATTCTAGGAAATCAACGATATTTTGAGCTTCAATTTCAGTCTGGAGCTATCTTAAAAGAGAATTCTCAATTGACTTATTGGATTTTTCAATTTCAAGAGCTACAGCAAAGTCCGGATTCGGGACTGTGGAACCAACAACACTTTCGGATTTTGTTTCAAACAATGATAACTCAAAAAGTGCATTAAAATAAAGCTCTTCAAGATACTTGAAAATTGCAGGACATGAGCAAGATTTGAACATGGGAGTCTTAGAACTCTCTTGACGAAGAAGTCTTGGAATCAAATTGGGATTTTCGTAGACAGGAGGAGGATTTGGATTTGGATTAGCTTTGGTATATCTCCTTGAAGCCAGTGTTCTTTTTCAAACGATCAAATGGACATAAACAACTTTCTTAGCCTATCAAATCCTAAGCTTATCATCCAAAACTTAGAATCATCAAATGCACCGGGGTGTTATAGGTTAGATTTTCCATTAATGAGACTAGACCAGAGATTGACTGAAGTAGCGTTTATCTACTTGCGCTAATGCAAAGAAAAAGTATTTCGAATGATACCTGGCTAATATTCAAACTCCGTCTGTAGTTTCGAAACGAAGAATTCTAACAAACAATCAAATCATTCCCCAGTGTAGTCGCCACTATGTTAGAGCCTATATTTACCTCATGCTGAAAAGGTAAACTTCTAGGTCCACATCAAACCACGCTCAGCCTCGTAGCTAGCCCTACGAGGACAGGAGAGGGCTCTCTCAGGGTCAATCTCAGCAAAAGATAATCGATAGGGCTGGAGATGACTGATTTTACAACTGGTCTTAGGCTAGGTATGAAGTACAATGATTGAATTTGAGTTTTTTGGGGTTTTGAATTGGAAAATGGGAGAGGCAAGTTTGGGTTTGGAGATGAGGCACAATTTTTTGCAGAGTTCTGATTGGGGTAAGGAAGGAAATTGTTTTGTTGCTTTAAATTGAATGAATGGATGGATCAAACTGGTGAGGAGCCAATGAGGGCGAGAGAGCCTCAAGAGTCCTCCTCAAACAGATGAAAACATTGAAAATTAAACAAAACTAAAAGGAAAAGCACAGCAGTCCAGTGAATTCTACCTTAATCTCTCATTTGTTTAATTTCAAAAGCAAAGAGAAGGGAAAATGATACACATAAACATCAATGACCTTACAATTACATAGATAAAAACACGAACAAAACACAGAGCCACATGGATCCTAACAAGTGCTGCAAAACGCTGGTCTTTCCTTTGCCAAAAATGCAGAGATAGAATGTACAATGATGTGCCAAGCAATCCCAAGTGTCCAACCCTAAAAATGACTCAGAAAATACATGATATAGACTAGCCCAACCCATTCCCTTGCCTCTAGGGGTCAAGCTCATCATTCTAG
>APFE031490991.1:3533-17717 GCA_000404065.3 Pinus taeda | reverse complement strand
CATCATTCTAGGAGCTATTTCAACCAATTCTAAACAAAGCACTAAAATCTAGGCAATCAAACAACTTGCCTCTATATGATAGGAAATTGATTCATTCATTAAATTTTCACTTTTTAGTGAATGAATCCTCTAGAAAAAGTAAATATGTGCCAAAATTACGTAATATTCATCATGTTACATCAAGATAGATCAATAATTACATTAAAAAGCAAAACTAGTCAAAACTGAGCGAATTTCTGAGCTGTACAATGAAAAATAGGGAAAAATCCTCTATGCGCCGCGACCAGAATCTCTATGCGTAGCACAATTTTGGGGCAGATTTTGAGGTACTTTCCGAAGTCCACATTGAGCCAAATATATCTCGTTGGAAAACCCTACCTATCTACATTCCAACCCAAGTGAAATTTCTGGGTTCGGATGTCATTTGCCCCTCCAAAACTTCAATCTCCCAAGACTGCTTCCTGTGGGTGTAAAAAGTGGCAGAAAGGTCATTTTTAGGGTGTTTTTGACCCTTTAGGCAACCCAAAATTTGATGAAATCCTTAGGTAATCCATGAGAAAGCATAACATTTCATAAAAAAATCCAGAAATGCAAATTTTTCCTCCAGAAGATCTCCCAATTATAAGCGCGCGCCAAGTGGCGCTACACGTTGGGCGGAAAAACCTGTTTTAGACCAAAAATTTCAAAATTGACAAACTTTTCTCCAAATTTCTTGAAATTTGGGTTGTACCTTCTCCATCAAGTGTCATGCTGGGCTAAAGAGGCTTTGGCTAATATTTGAAGACGATCATGCTCCTTTTGCCTCTTTTACTTCTTTGTTGCCTTCTTCAATTTTGCCTTTAGATTCCTTATTCGTGCCTTGGAACTCATATTTCGTGCCCTGTAATGGAAAACCATGTGCCTCAACAATGATTTATCCCTATCGGCCTTGTCTAGCAGTCTCTCCAAGTGGATGTTGATTCTCTCGAGCCAAGACTCCCGATCATCATTAATCTCTTGCTCCAATGTAGTGAACTCAATCCTCCTCCTTTGGGTAGCTTGACGATTCTCCTAGATGTTTTGTAACTCCATGATTACTTGCTGATCTTCAAGCTTCTTATTCCTCTGCTCCAAGTATTTCATAGTCCACTTAGCCCTCTCCAGGTCAAGGGAAAAAGCTTTGATCTCTGTCTGCTGCTCCTGGATGATATCTCGAAGATGTGCATTTTGCGGGCCCATGTCTGTATCATCATCTTGAACAAGAATAAAGTCTCGCTCACTTCAAGGTCCCTCGTCTTGCATTGGCCTTTTGCCTCTGTCCTGTACCTATACCTGTGCTTCTGATGATGGCAATGAGACCCCTTCCACCCCAGGTGGAGATAGTACTCATCAGGCTGCTGCAAACAATCCCCTCGTGCCTCTTTGATAGGTGACATATGTCGGCACACTAGTATTCTCTGCCTCCCGACCTCCATGCTGCTGTGAAGGTTCGCCCACATCATGAACAACCTCCTGATGAGTTGCTGAAGCTGTGAATAACTCACGGGAAATGAAGTCTTCCCATGTGATACCCTGCAGGCCAAGCTAATGTACAACAATGATCTTGATGAGTGCATAATGATAAATGCTATTGTACTGCTGCTCAAGAGTCTTCTTTTTCACAAGAGTGGTCATCCTCTCGATGTTTCGGCACATGAAATATGGAATGTTCATCAACCTCACTCACGTGAAATGCATCAATAACCTGATATGGTATGCATAGAGGCGTGAGAAGCGGCCTTCACAACTGAAGTATCTGATAATGAGTCTCATCAATGGCACATAAGATTCCTTCAGAAACCAGAATGGGAATACCCTGTTAAGTTGCCTCAAATAGCTAGGCCTAATGTAAGGTTCATAATATGCTCTATCTAGTTGTTGCCTATTGTTCCACTCTTCGCCTATATTCAGTATCCCGGTGGATAGAGAGATGGTTTCTGGTGTCAAGGTGAAGTTTACTCCACCAAGAGTAACATGACCATCATGCATATGTAAAACGAACAACCGAACTAACTCCGGATGATGTTGGATCTGAGAAATCATCTTACAATATTGAAAGCATGACTGTTGCTGAAAGCATGTTATTGCAAGTGGGCAGGCCTGCAATTGAGTGAAGGAAGTGGGCTCTTCTCTGACATGTTTGCCACCCTTACAAGGCCTTCTCGGCACATTAAGCTCAGTGGTTGAGTCACTGTCTTGCTCATATTCTTGCTCATATGATGAATCTGTCTCTGTCATGGTGTTGCAATGTGTATAGTAATTGTATGTTTGTTTGGTGTTTGTGCTTTCAATGCCAAATGTGCCAAAGGGAAATGAGGGACTGTGGGACACTGGGAAAAGTGGATGATGGAGTTTGTCAAGAGAAATTTGAAATGTGCAAACAGTCACTTTGAGGGATGTGGGGATTTAGGGATTTTGCAAATGATATGGGAGAGGGAGAATGATAGGGAATGATAGGATTTTAGGATAGGAAAAATGGGAAGCGGCTATGAGTGGTTTGGGAGGTTAGAGGATAAGGGATTAACTATAATGATAGGATTATGAGAGGTAAGGGGTCACAAGTGGGAAAAGAAACTTGACACCAAAATAATAACTTCAAAACACCAATTTCACAACCCCAAAGGAGAAAATTTTAATATACACATAGGGTTTATATTTTCAAACTTCAAACCTTTAAATCCTCCCTCCAAACAATGCCCACCACAAGCTAAACTCAATAGAATAACTCTTGAACTTACTTGGAGCAGAAGAAATGGCGTGTTTTTGAGTTTTGATGGCAGAGGTGATATAAAGCTGGCATGTCGGCTCTGTGCACCACACACAAACCCAGTGCATCGCACCTCCTGGATGCGCCGTGACAGTGTAAATTTACATGGTGAATTTGCGCCCAATGCGTCGTGCGGCCTATGTGCACCGCGACCTCCTCCAATGCACTGCACACACTTCCAACACACAATCTTGGCCTTCAAACACAAACTTCGCTCCTCCAGAACATAAGTGGATTGCAATTGACCTCTTGGCATACCAATGGATGCAAATTGGCATGAACAAGAAAAATTTAAACTTCAAACATAAACCCTATGGAGCAGTTTTGATATAAATGTAGGGTTTAAAGTTTGGCCTTCGAACTCTTACAACCACCTTTCCAAATCAATGGCAATGGCCACTAACTCTTACTTGAAGCAAATGAGTTGAATCGATTTGATTTTTATTGAAGCCGGGATGATTTTTTTCTTGGAGGTTCTATGCGCCGCGCACAAGCCCAGTGCACTGTGCCAGTGGAGAAAAGCACTGTGGTAGGAGGCCCGGTGCGTCGTGCAGCCTATGTGCACCGCACTCTAAACCAATGCGTTGCGCGCCCTCTAAACGCAGTCTTGGCTTTGAAAATCGCCCTCTTACCACTAAACTTCGACTTTCTTTGATCTTCTTGGATGCAAATGAAATTGATACACATAGAAATATCTTCATAAAGACACGGCTTTGATTTTTGTCTCTCAAAAACCCATCTTTGTATTGTTTGGCATCAGCACATTTTCACATTTTAATGCAACTTTGTTCTTCAAATTTCCTTTTTGATTTTGGATTAAATGATGAATCTTTGGGCTATTTTTACAGGGATGGTGGTGTTGAAATTCAGCAAAGGATGGCCGGAGTCTGCATTTGAAGTACTACATGACGGAAAACTTTAAAAATACATATTTATTACAAACAATTAATTTGACGATTTCCTCTTGAAGAGGAATCATCCTTGAGCATTATTGATGATAAAAATTTGAAATGAAAACTTATTTTGATCCTCCCTCTGGCCTACTGGCTATATTGGTCACTTTGAGGACTAAATCAACTAATTCCTAGACCTAAAAGACCTAAAAGCCTTAACTGAACAAGAGATTAGAACAGGATTGTAAGTGGCCTTAAAACTTGATTTTGATGAACAAGGCATGAGTGGTAATGAATGACAAGACCCTTCCGTCAGATTATGGTATGCCCCTAGTGGAATGCAACTGAGTAAATCGAGCGAGACACCTAAACAAATGAAATGCAAAAGAGAAATTTTGATCGCTGACAGAGGGCTGACGAGACCAACTCTAACACCTTGTAACTCATGAGAGTGAGCTAAGCCATGTAAAATCTGTTCAACAAATTAATAAAACAATTGAGTAGCGCAACAACAATAGGGTGGTTTTTCCTAAGGAAGGATTTTCCACTAAACATACTTGTTTCCATTGTGTTGATTGATTTTATGGTTGCATTTTTAATTTGATGCTCTGATCTATGGTTGTGCTTTTCAGTTTGTGCATGGATTGAAAGAATAATATTTGGAGAAGACCTTTATATGTGCTTTCACTACTCATTCACCCCCCCCCTCCAGTAGTGATATAGTTTCCAACAATTGGTATCAAAGTGGGGTTCTCGGGTGAAACTTGATTGCTAAGGAGTGGATCTTGGAGATTTTGGTAGATTTTTTTGCAAATTTTACGAAATGGATCAACAAGGTATTCCAGTACTTCATGAAGATAAATTTGCAACTTGGAGAGTGAATTTGGATTTGTATTTTTTATGCATTGATGAAGATATTTTGCTATTAGTTGAATATGGAATTAGAGATGAATATAATGATTTGGCTAGAAAAGATGATTTGAATAGTATTTCAAAATCTGATAGCAAGTTTGTGAAGAATTTTGAGACTGCCAAAGATATGTTGGATAAGTTGCAGAACTTGTATCATGGAGGAAAATTGCATATTTTAGAAATGGAGAAAAATGCAAAGGAATCTACTTTTATTACAGTAATAAATAAATCCTCATCACAAGAAGATGAAGGAACTAGTGATTGTAGTGTTAGATATAGCACTAATCTTGAAGGAAAAAAAAAGGAGAGATCAGTTGCAAAGATGATGAGCAATCCAAGGTAAAGGCACTAGAAGTAGAGGTTCAAAGGCTCATGGTAGAAAATAAAGATCAACAAATGTTGCTACAAATGTGTTATGAAAATGAGTCTGCATTCAAAGAAGAAATTTTACATCTGAAAGCTTAGTTGCAAAAAGGAATCAAGATTGAAATTGAAATGAGGAATCAATACAATGAGTTTGAGTATGAGTATGAGTTTCACGAATTCAAGGGTGAAGCAATTTTTACAAGAGAAGAATTGGAGAGGTTCAAAACTAGTGCACACGCATATACAAGCAAATAAAAACTGTTGGAGCACCTAGTTACAAGAAAAATCATGAGATATGTGTCATGCAACATGCAGCATAACAAGCGAAGAAGGCCCAAGCGGCAGAATAGAATTGGAAAGTGTTATAGTTGTGGAATTCGTGGACACATGGAAGCAATATTCAATAATGGAAAGATCAAATTATCTCATGAAAAGGAGCATCCATAGGAGAATCTACTTCAAGCATGCATGAAAAGGAAATCTCCATATGCTAGGTATAATAGTCCATTTTATGGTTATTGTTTCTCATGAAATGATTTTTGCCAAAGGGCTATTGACTGCAGGGCACATGCAAGGAATAAAAATAAGATCAACATAAGATAATCCTATTCATTTTTTTCTTGGTCACATAAGATGTTTTGTTTGTGACAATATTAGCCATAAGGCCAAAGACTACAAGCTTATCACGTGTTTTAGGAGATCCATCCAGAGAAATGAGAATATGCAAGGGAAAACACATAAGAATAAGAAGGATTGGCAGATGAAAGTTTGGAGAAGAAAAGAGTAGCAAGGGTCTCCCACCAAAAATTGAGGCCTGCATGGTCTCAAGGGGAGAATATGGTTGCATTATGAGTTGCATGAAAATTCTTAATTATGCAACCATATGGGAAAGAGTATGAGAAGAAATATATGCATATTGTTGGAGATGCATGTGTTCAGGGGGAGTCCCTAATGTTTGAAGTATTATTTCCACTTTTTTTTCTCTATTTTTATTCTATATTGTTTTTAGTTGGAGTATCCATGTGCATCTATTGATAGTTTTGATGAAGTTATATGTTTTGGTTCCTGTTGATGCTAATGTTGATATGGCAGTGATATAGTTATTCTCATGCACATGGCTAAGGTGTTGATTATCCATGCACTAGCACATGTTTTGGTTAGTGCTCCTATTTGTTGTTATTATACATGGAGTTTATATTGTTGCTCGTGGAGGGCTAGTATCTTGATGAATATACCATGGATTATATTATCATTATTGCTTCCATACAGAGCATATTCATTGCTCATTATTTCCATGTACTCATGATATTTCATGTTTTGGGCATGTATTGATGAGAGCACCATTGTGTGCAAATGTAATGTTGGGAATAATACTGAGAAGGGGGGGGGTGAATCAGTATTTACAAATCAATAAATTTTTCTTTTCATACTCAAACTTGTATACACTACTTTAATGAAGGTAACTCACGTGTACATGCAACTATTTTTAAGGAAACAAACATATATCCAACAAACTTATGATCCAGTTAATTCATCAATGGATTAGTACTTCATTAACCATATAAACAATAAAAAAGTGTAGTAATAAAAAAATAAACCATCACACATAAGCAACACACATGGACACCAATATTTAAGGTTGAAACCCAATGCAGGACAAAAACCACATGTGACTATCTTCTTTTAATATAAGAAAACCCTGTTTACAATATTGTACTAGTGTAATCTCATAATAGTACGCAGGCACCCACTTGCATAAGGCTACAACCTTCTCTCATTCTCCAGCTTCTACTGGAAGGGAGATACGACCCCCTACCTCTTGTACTAGCTGATTCATTTACTATTATGTAGGCACTAACCTACAAAAGGCTCCAACATTCACTCATTTTCCAGCTGCTACTACAAGGGAGCTCCAACCCCTTAGCTCTTGTATTGGCTAATATGTTTACCAGTACTTAGGCCCCGACCTATAGAAGGCTATGACCTTCTCTCTTCCTCCAGGGACCATGTTTCATAAATTTTCAGACTAGATACTCCTCGAACACAACACCACAATCTGAAGGCCACGTTTCATTTAATTTTCATACTAGACCCATCAACAACACTGAAGCTCATACTGCAATACAACCAATCACTAAAGAAAATCACAATCAATCAATCTGAATATTTAGAACACTATCACCAAAACATAGAGAAGAACCAAAAACTCTACAACAACAACTAGAACCAACTACAACTACAAACATCATATTTCATAATGTATACACTACTTCGATGTGTTGAATGAGCGTGTATACACACTTTTATCAAAGAAAACCAACATACAGATCTGCAAATACTAATTTAAAACTTCACAATTATTCCAAACTTCAATCATACAAAGATCATAACATTTACAGAATAAAACATTCGTTAGTATTCAGATCTAGACTATCCATGGTCAAACCACATAATGATAACTCATGTCATGTCTTATGATCCTGATCCAAAATTAGATCTCATCCGTCATCATTCACTTAGGTGCATCCTTAGTTTAGATCAAGAAAAGCATCAGAAACCCATAACGTGAATATTTGCTTTTGATTTATCTCTTCATAAGATATTCATTACTTGCAAACTTATCCCATTTATCTTCTCCTCATATAGTTTTAGGTCTTTCTCAATACCTCATACCAAAACCACTTAGGACCAATACCTCAACCCAATACCTCAAACCAAATAACTCAGATCAATACCTTGGACCAAAACCTTGATTTTCCATTCCATACGCGATTTTCCTTCTGTGAAAGTGCGTAAATATGTATACACTCCTTTTTTTATATTAACCCACGTGTATATGCTACTTTGACAAAATGAACCAGCATATACCTCTCTTTCTTCAATCTCTAGAGTTTGATCTGGAATCCTTTTTTTTAGCCTGTTGCACTGTGAATTGTCATCTATGTGAGCTTCCATCAAGGACAACACCTATATCATAATGCTAACAATCCCCCCCTTTGGACTTGATGGAAACCATAACACCAAGATACTATCCCCCTTTGACATCAAGGACAAAGGGCAAACCAAGATATTCTCCCTCTTTGATATTCATTATGCTGCCCATGCTCCCCTTGAGTACATGCAGAGTCTGCACAAATATTTTTTCAAAAGAATAACATGACTCTATAACTCAAATAAGTGAGTATGACATCCCTAAGACCAATGACTCATACATACATCAATCACCCAACCAAGTGGGGATACACCAAATTTGACTCATCCACCCAACCAAGTGGGGATATACCAAAAGTTTATACATGACTGAAATAACAATTATTACATCATTCTTCCCTTGCATAGTGGGGCTACAAATTAGGTATTTTAATGACCTTTACATTAAATGATATACATGACATTTATAACAAGAACCAACAATCTAAACAAGACCATGATATTCATCAGCAACTATCATACACCATATATGATTTGCACCATAAGTATCTATCAACAACATCAAGATCAATAGCCTGTATATGTCCATCATCAAAAGAGTCACCTAAATAAAACAAATATGTGGATCAAGAAGTATAAGCATCTTAATGTATCAAGATCTTCTAACATAATGTCAACAATGCATTATTAGAAGCATATGCTCGCCTTTAACATGTGCCTGTCGTTCACTGTCAAATATGATCATTGCAAATATCAGTAAGAATCATCAAGGCATCATCATCAATCAGATATACATCAAGTCATCAACAACTTATGAGGGCCAAGAGCACTTCTACATATTATTAATAGACTGTAATCATCATCAATCAGAACAGATATTTGAGAATTGACTAAACCATATCAGAAACCAACATATACGCAACTGTCCAGGTTCTAACTCATGTATATACTTGACTTGTCTTCATGATAGATGCGCATGATATTTAGAACACTTAAGTTTCATACTTTTAGCTCCCCCTGAGTCTGTTATGTCTGTATATTGTGCTATGCCACACCCTTCTCACTGTACTTCCTTCTTCTTCCATACCTTGGAGTGTGATGATGTTTTTTCCTTTTGGTATGTTGGTCGAAATTTCCTCCTGCATTCTTTTGATATATGCCCAAACTTGTTACAAGCATAACATCTTATATGTTTCATATTCCCTTTATATCAGCCAATGGATTTGTGACCAAACATATTTCAAGAAAAACAGTATCCCTTAAAGTACCTAGAAGCTGATTATCTTTCTATGTGATGGTTATTAGCTTGAACCAATCTACTTCTGCATCTAGCTGCAACATGTCCAATATTATGAAATACAAAACATTCAACATTATTTATCAGAGGAAATAACTGACTATCACTTCCATATTTAGGAGTAAATTTTTTTATTTGAATACTTTCTTTCCTTGGTTTTTGATGGGGTTGACCTCTTATCTCCTTGTTGAGCATTTCAGATTTTGCATTAGATCTCCTTGCCTCATCTTATGAGCTAGATTCACCTTCAACAGTTTCATGAAAACCAAGACCAGTTTTGATGGTAGGAGACCTTTGAATACTAAGAATATTATCAAAAATCTTAGTATTGTCTTGAAATCGTAAAAAATTATCCGTTTCTTCTAATTTACCTTTTAAGATATTTACCTCAACCTGATATTTCTCTTCCTTTTCTAGATATTTCTTCTTCATGATTTCTTTAGCCTTTCTTCCTTCTTCCACTTATTGCCTTAATTTGAGAGTCTCATTTTCTTGTTCTTCATTTGTTTGAGGTAGTTCTTCATTTTGCTTATTTAAATTTTCAAGATCTTCTTTTAGAGAGAGGATCTTAGCTTCAAGACTGTAATAGTAACTGGATCTATCTTTAAGTCTCTTGATTGTTGTACTCTTTTACTTCATTTCTTAATGACGTCACTTCATCATGCATCTTTTGACATTGATCTTCCTTTTCCTTGTACTACTTCCTTACTTTGTTTCCTTCCTCCAGTTGGGATTTTAATCTGGTAGCTTCTTCTTTGAAGGCACACTCCCTTTTGTTAAATAGATCTTGTTGGTCTCTAATTTTTTTAGTGAGTCTTTTAACTTCTGCCTCTATATTTATTTCACTATCCCTTTCAATATCTTCAACATTGCATGAACAAAGAAAAGTATCAACAAAAGACCAAAAAATTGTACCTACTACTTCTTTTGTTTGTTCATTTTCAATTTGAGGTGATTCTGAAGCTAAATACTTGCTTCCACCTGATGGCCAATTGTCACTGTTCCTTTGAGATGTCTTCTTATTCTGAGGCACTTTCTTCTTTAACGTCTTTCCATTTGTTTCTATGGATCTCCTTCAAGCGATCAAGTTTTTTCGAAAGGACCTGCTTTGATACCAATTGTTGGGAATAATACTGGGGTGGGGGGTGTGAATCAGTATTTACAAATCAATAACTTTTTCTTTTCCTACTCAAATTTGTATATGCTACTTCAATGAAGGTAACTCGTGTGTACACGCAACTATCTTTAAGGCAACCAACATATATCCAACAAACTTATGATTCAATTAATTCATCATATGTTGATCTTTAATCAGTGCATCAGTACTTCATTAACCATATAAATAGTAACCAAGTGCATTAATAATGGAATAAACCATAACACATAAGAAACACACATGAACACCAAGATTTAAGGTGGAAGTCGAATGCGGGAAAAAAATCACTAGTTGTTGTCTTCTTTTAATATAAGAAAAACTTGTTTACAATCTTGTACTGGTATAGACTCATACCAGTACGCAGACACCTACCTACAGAAGGCTACATCCTTCCCTCATTCTCTAGCTTCTAGTGGAAGGGAGCTACGACCTCCTAGCTCTTGTACTAGCTGATCCGTTTACGAGTACGTAGGCGCTGACCTACAGAAGGCTCCAACCTTCACTCATTTTCCAACTAATAGTAGAAGGGAACTCGAACCCCCTAGCTCTTGCGTTGGCTGATATGTTTACTAGTACGTAGGCACTAGCCTACAGAAGGTTACGACCTTCTCTCTTCCTCCAGGGACTACATTTCATAAATTTTCAGGCTGGATACTCCTAAACCACAACAACACAATCTGAAGGCCACATTTCATTCAATCTTCATACTGGACCCATCAATAAAATTGAAGCTCATACTGTAATACAACCAATCACTGAAAACCCATCATCACTAAAAAAAATCACAATCAATAAATCTGAACATTCAGAACACAGAGCAGAACCTAGACCTTGCAATAACAACTAGAACCAACTGCAACTTCAAACATCATATTTCATAATGTATATGCTACTTTGATGTGCCGAACAAGTGTGTATACACGCTTTTATCAAAGAGAACCAACGTACAGATCTGCAAATACTAATTTAAAACTTCACAGCTATTTCAGACTTCAGTCATACCCATATCATAACATTTACAGAATAAAACATGTGTTCGTATTCAGAACTAGACTATCCATGATCAAACCACATAATGATAATTCATTTAAGGTCTTATGATCTTGATCCAACATTAGATCTCATCCATCATCATCCACTTAGGTGCATTAAGCAAACCATCAGAAACCCATAACATGAATATTTGCTTTTGATGTAACTCTTCATAAGATATTCATTACATACAAACTTATCCCTTTGATCTTCTCCTCCTTATATAATTTTAGGTCTTTCTCAATGCCTTAGATCAAAACCACTTAGGACCAATACCTCAGACCAAATACCTCAGACCAATACCTTGGACCAAAACCTTGATTTTCCATCCCATACAGACTTTTTCTTCTGTGGAAGTTTGTGAATACATATACACTCCTTTTGTTTTGTTAACCCACGTGTATACACTACTTGGACAAAATGAACCAACGTATACCTATCTTTCTTCAATCTTTAGAGCTTGATTTATAATCCTTTGCTGTTAACCTATTGCACTGTGAATTGTCATCTATGTGTGTTTCCATCAAGGACAACACATGTATCATAATGCCAACATGTAAAAGACATGTACTATCATTGTGTCATCTTTTGGGATCATTTCTCATGGAGATACCCATGGTGTCTAGCATGCATTGTCATTAGCTATGTATGGTTCAATGGGAGTCTAAGTTATGTTTCATTTTTTATATCTTTGATGTAGCTCCACATTTCGGGTTCATCATGTAAACTTGGGTCCATAGAGTCATGGTTAGTGATAGGAGAGTTTATAGATGATTCATATGTCAATCATGTATATTTGTCACAACTGCGTATTTGCTCCATGAAGCATTATACTGTATTGTATATCATGTCCAAATTCAATTGGAGTCATGGTCCATGCGTAGTAGTATCTTGAAATTGGCAAGTAGGTTTATTGCACTAGGAAGATGTGTTTCTTTAGCACACAGAGTGTATGATTACAACCCCATTACAATCTTAGGGGGAGCATTTTCAATTTTCAGAGTTTGCATGACATTGGCTAGTGGTGTTGGCCTTCAGTTTCCTTGTTTTACATGCTTATCTTGCAAGAGATATTTCTACGGGTTGCGTCAGTATAGTGTTAAGCATGACAAGGGGAGTCCTTCTCTCATCCGACACATTATTGGCATTGTTATTTAGTATCAACAAGGCCTTTTTCCATTGATTTCAAAGGGGGGGAGAAATTTAATGGATAGTTACAACTTCAATTTATGGAGATCAACCTCACTTGTTGGATGGAGATTGACATCAATGCCAAAGGGGGAGTTTGTTGGCATTGCAGTGTTGGCAATGATCTCAATATGGTCATGGTTCTGCTTGACATGTGCATGTGTGTTTGGCTTGGTGGTCCTAGTGGTTGCCATTGACGTTAACATACTTGTGGAATGAATTATTGGAGATGATGTTTCTTAGTGGAGATTATTTGGAGGCTAAGTAGAGATGGACATGTAGTGTTGGAGATGTTACTACTGCAGGTGGTTGGAGTGTTTCTCTAGGTGTTGAATGTCTCTACATGTCTTGGAGACATTGGATATGTTGATACATGTGTTGAGTTGTGGCTGCTTGTATTAGAGATGCCTCTTTCGGTGTTGGAGGAAGTTGTATGACATATTATTGTTGCTGCAAGATCTTGGAGATGCTGCTATAGGTATTGGAGATGTTTAGAGAGGTTGTGGTTGCTGCTTGAGATGATGGAGGTGTTGGTATTGGTACTAAGGTTGGAAAAATAAGTCGTGCATGTCATTGACTTATTCTTAGCTTATTTCATTAGTTATAGACTTGAAATATAGTTTTGGAAGAGTGATCAAATGTTGAAGAAGGTGTTCCATCTGTTGGCATAGGTTTTTGACTTAAGATCCTTTGGTTTTCTTCATCCTTAGCCCTAGTCACATGGAGCCAAGGCAGTGGGAGCAGCTGTAAAACTCCAGCCGCATGAAGACAGGCCTATGAGAGTGACTATAATGTTCCAGTCACATGGTGACAATAGTGTGCATGTGACTGAGCATTTTCATGAGTTTTTCTCCTTATTTCTCACATTGCTCAACTAATTTTTATGTTGTGGTGACATTCTTTTTCAAATTTTTTTATTTTATGGCCAGAAAAGTTCAGGGGACCTCCATAATTTGTTTAAAGTTGAAAATATAAAAGAGGAAAGCGGAGTTAGTGGTTGATAGAGTCAATGAGCTGAATTTGGATCAAATCAAGCATATGACCAGAGTTGTGAGGCCCAGTCATTTTTTCTAATTATTGAGCTGAGCACCTGAGTTCATCTACATATTAGAGGAAGCTCAATGATAGTATGGTTGAGTCTTTGGTGTTTTGAGTGAGTGTGGAGGATTGTGTGTAAGTTGCATTTGTAGTCTAGTGCAGAATTTATGAAGCAGTTTGCAGTTGTAGCAACAATGAGTTGAATTATTTTTCATCCATCACATTGGTGTAGTGTGTGAGAAGATGAAGTGTGGATTGAAGTAGTCGTTGATGAGATTGTGTGACAGTTAGTGGAGATTTTGGAGATTGTCTTCTATTATTTTGTTCTTTAGTTTTTTATTAGAGCTTTTGATTCAAAATGATGGTGTTGTTGTAATGTTCATGTTGAATGGATTGGGAGTCCAGTCTGAAAATATATGAAACGAGGCTCACACGGAGAAATTGAAGGCACAAAGGTGTTTGAGTTTTTTCATGGATTAAAAAATTAATATTTGGAAAAAAAAGTTTATATGTACTCTCACTACTAATTCACCTCCCAAACCCTCTCAGTAGTGATCTAGTTTCCAACATAATCTATATATTGTTT
>APFE031490990.1:0-17724 GCA_000404065.3 Pinus taeda | reverse complement strand
TGTCTCCTACAATTAGGAGCACTAGTTGAGTTAATTTTGAGTTATAATTATTTAATTCAGTCTAACTGAGTTAAATTCAGTTAAACTAGTTTTAACTGGTGGAGGAATTAGTGGGAGATCATATATAGTGGGGTGCA
Source organism: Pinus taeda (assembly GCA_000404065.3). NCBI lineage: Eukaryota > Viridiplantae > Streptophyta > Pinopsida > Pinales > Pinaceae > Pinus > Pinus taeda. The sequence continues at coordinate 17,587 of APFE031490990.1, read as the reverse complement.
ACCAGCAATAATGAGGTGTAACCAGAAACAAAGAGGTGTAACTAGCAACAATGAGGTGTAACCAACATCCTTGGGGTGTAACTTACTGTAGTGGGGTGTAACTTAATATAGTGGGGTGTAACCTACATTAGTGTGGTGTAACCTGCTGTTGAAATGTGGCAACAAGAATATTCCAATTTTAATGTGTCCTTGAATTAAAATTGAGAATTAAAATTCGAATTTAGTCTCACCACCTGCTTGAAAAATAAGTAATTAATTCATCTTGAGTTAATTAGTTGGAGAAATTCAAGCTAGAAGTCTTTGTAAAGTCATACAAAAGTTATCCCTTAAATTAAGGAAGTTATCCCTTAATTAATGAGATAAGGATGAGTTGTATTTGAGTTTTAATTAGTTAGCTCAGTTAATTGAGTTAAGTCCAATTAAATTAGTTTCAAACAGTTTGAGGAACTAATTGTGAGTTCAGTCAGTTAATGTATGCATGCATGAAAATAGTGTACTCTAGATAACTTAATATTCTCTCATAAATAAGTCAAGCATGTGAGTTCAGACAAAGACCCAATTGAGATTAAAAGCAGGGATAGTGTACTATCAGTTGCAAGAATTTTCCTATAAGAAAATCTCTTGCATGCAAAAGGAATTCATTCCTTGAGATTTGCACAATTTTATAGTGTATTGGAGCAGTGTGTGAGATCAGTGTCACAAAAGGTTACAGCTGGAGCACCCAAGGAAAACTGCGCAAGGAAATAGGAGGCTTGGACGATAGAGGAGAAGGCATATGAGTTGTCTATTCTGTCTATAAGCAGCAGTGAGGGATTTTACTGAGAGCTGGATAGTTGTGAGAGCTAAAGTTGTTTGTAATCCTAAGATATTTCCACTTGTATGATAATACAGATAGCGGGGTTTTTAGCTGAGGCTTTCCCCAGAGTATTTTTTTGTGTTTCATGTATATTGATTCTTCTTCTCTATTATATGTGTTCTATTTGATCTTGCTCAAATCGATTAAGCTTCCGCAAGTTTGATTGTAGAAGTAGATTAAGTATTTTGCTTTAGTTATATTGCATAATCAGGTTAATCTACAGTGAGAATTTTCTACATGGTATCAGAGAAAAGGTGATCAGAGCCATGAGCAGTATACTAAGAAGGGAAGTTCGAAGTTTGAAGTTCGTGGTTGCAGGTACAAAATCAAATTCTTATCACACCTCAAAGTTCACCAATGGCATTCAATGGCTTGAGATTCGAGTATGCTCTAGATGGCAACTCGAATTACATAGCATGGAAGGATTGCATGGAAGCGGTATTAGAAGACAGTGGCTTGAAGGATTTCATTGATCAAGAAATCCCCAAGCTAGCTGCAACTAATGCAGAGGAGTTGGTTGAATGGAAGAAGTGTGTGGTGAAGGCGAGAAGGATTCTTCTAGAGGGAGTTCGAGACCATATTGTCTAGAGTCTCCATGGGAAGGAGACTCTGTTTTCAATGTGGAATACATTGAAAGACCTATATTAGAACAATAGAGACCAGAGGAAACTAGCGCTCAAGGATAAGCTTCGGAAAATCAAGATGGAGAAGGGCGACACTATTTCTACATATCTGAACAAGCTCACCACCTGCAGAGATGAGCTTGATAGTGTGGGAATAATGGAAAACGATGATGATATGGTGAGCCTTACTCTCCTCGATCTTCCAAAGAGATGGAATAATTACCAGGACTCTCTGAATGGAAGAGAGAAAATGTCGGATTGGGAACGACTATGGTTAGATCTCATGCAGGAGGAGATCAGGAGGAGCACTCAAGATGGTTCTTAATCAAAGAATGATGATGAAGAAAATTTAGCCTTAGCAAGTAAGGCAAGGAAAGGGAAAAGGAAGGCTTCCCATTCCAAATCAAATTCTTCTCATGGATGGAAGAAGATTGACAAATCTAAAGTGAGATGATTTAATTGTCATGAGTTGGGCCATTATGCAACTAATTTCCCATTGAAGAAATCCAAGAAGGGATCCTTAAATGGGAGTTAACAACACCTCATAAACCACAGCAGAATGGGGTGGTCGAGAGGAAGAACAGGATGATTGTGGGGGCAGCCCGGGTGATGCTGCATGACCAAGGCCTACCACTTCATTTTTTTGCTGAGGCATGCAACATGGCAGTCTATTTGCATAATAGAAGCCCACATTGCATTCTTGGGATGAAGACACTAGAGGAAGCTTTCTCCGTGAAGAGACAAAATGTGGGTCACTTTAGGATCTTTGTCTCATCAGTATATTGTCATGTGACCAAGGATGACGGGAAGAAACTTGAGCCGACATCTAAGTTGGGAATACTTGTGGGGTACACAGATAGACCTCACAACTATCGGGTGTATGCGCCTACCATTCGGAGGACAGTGGTTCGCAGAGATATCAAGTTTGATGAGAAGAAGGCCATGCGAGTTTCCCTTGAGAGGGAGATCCAACTACAGTCTGTGGAGGAACTTTTGGTTCCTAAGGAGGAGGAGCCTCAGACTGATGCGGAGTAGCCGCATGAAGAGGTTCCAGGAGTGGAGACATCCACTCAAATAGAGTCTTCCAGAGAGGGATGGAAGCCCACAAGAGAAGCTGACAGATTATTGTCGTATGTGAGAGAGAATGTGGAACAACCATATTCTTAGCGCAAACAGAGGAGGTCACCTGATAAGTGCACTAGATACATGGCCCTTGTTGGTGAATGTGTTGAGACCAAGCCATCTTCCTTTGAGGAAGCAGTGCAGCAATTGATTTGGGTTGATGCTATGGTGGAGGAGTATGACTCCATAGTTCGGAAAAATGTATGGGATGTGGTTCCAAGACTGGATAACAAGTCAGTTGTGAGTTCTTGTTGGCTTTACAAGGTAAAGCAAGTTGTTGATGGTAGTGTGGAGAAACATAAGGCAAGATTTGTTGCCCCTGGTTTCTCACAGGTCGAGGGGATGGACTATGATGAGACTTTTTCTCATGTAGCAAGGTACTCATCTATCATATCGATGTTGGCACTATCAGCACGGATGAGTTGGAAGATACATCATATCGATGTGAAGACTGCATTCCTCAATGGCAAGATTGAGGAAGAGGTGTACATAGGGCAGCCATAAGGTTTTGATACCTTTGATCGTGAGTCGCATGTGTGCCAACTCAAGCGAGCTTTGTATGTGCTGAAGCAAGCACCTTGTGCTTGGTACACCAGGATCGCCAACTACTTCACCGGGTTGGGCTTCACAAAGAGTGAAACGGATGTGAACCTATACCAGATCATGGTAAAAGGTAAGTAGTTGATCATTATTCTTTATGTTGATGATCTCATATTGACAGGTGATGATCAGTTGATCATTTCTTGTAAGGAGGACCTTGCAAGAGAATTTGAGATGAAAGACATGGGTCTCATGCACTACTTCCTTGGCATGGAAGTGTGGCAGAAGGATGGGGAGTTTTTTATGTCTCAAGGCAAGTATGCCAATGAGATACTCTGGAGATTCCACATGAAGAATTGCAATCCCATGCAAACTCCTCTAGCAGGTAATTGGAGGAATGAGGATGCTACTTCAGGAGAAGTAGTAGAAGCTACTGTGTATCGGCAGCTTGTGGGTTCATTGATGTACTTAGTGAACACACAACCAGATTTTTGCTATGCGGTGAACCAGCTGAGTCAAGCTATGGTTCAGCCTACCAAGATGTTTTGGAAGGCAGCTAAGCATGTTTTGAGATACCTTAGAGGCACATCTCAGTATGGATTACGGTATAGACAAATACAGGGAGTGAAGCTATAGGGATACACAGATGTAGATTGGGTAGGGAGTCCATCAGATCAAAAGAGCACATCAGGAGGAATTTTCAACCTTGGGTCAGCTGCAGTTTCTTGGTACAGCAGGAAACAGAAGTCGATTGCACTCAGCTCAGCAGAGGTTGAATACATGGCTGCAAGTCAGGCAGCGTGTGAGGCCATTTGGGTGCGGAAAATTCTAGTTGGTTTGTTTGATCAAAGGATTGATCCAACTGTGATCTATTGTGATAATCAAAGTTGTATCAAACTCTATGAGAATCTAGTATTTCATGACAGGTCCAAGAAAATCGACATTCGGTATCATCATTTCAGAGACTGTGGTGGTGAGGAGGATCATGTTGTTGCAGTATATTTAGACTGAGGAGCAATATGCTGACATTTTGACTAAGGCATTGTCAAAGTGTAAATTCAAGTTCCATAGAGACAGGATCGGCATCGCAGATAATCCCTTTCTTTTTTAGAGGGAGTGTTGAAATGTGGCAACAAGAATATTCCAATTTTAATTTGTTCTTGAATTAAAATTGAGAATTAAAATTCGAATTTAGTCTCACCGGCTACTTGAAAAATAATTAATTAATTCATCTTGAGTTAATTAGTTGGAGAAATTCAAGCTAGAAGTCTTTGTGAAGTCATACAACAGTTATCCCTTAAATTAAGGAAGTTATCCCTTAATTAAGGAGATAAGGATGAGTTGTAATTAGTTAGCTAAGTTAACTGAGTTAATTCCAATTAAATTAGTTTCAAACAATTTGAGGAACTAATTGTGAGTTCAATCAGTTAATGCATGCATGCATGAAACTAGTGTACTCCAGATAACTAAATATTCTCTCATAAATAACTCATGCATGTCAGTCCAGACAAAAACCCAGTTGAGATTAAAGGCAGGGACAGTGTACTATCAGTTGCAAGAATTTTCCTATAGGAAATATCTTGCATGCAGAAGGAGTTCATTCCTTGAGATTTGCTCAGTCTTACAGAGTGTTGGAGCAGTGTGTGAGATCAATGTCACACAAGGTTACAGTTGGAGCACCCAGGGAAAATTGCACAAGGAAATAGGAGGCTTAGAGGACAGAGGAGAAGGCATATGAGTTATCTATTTTGTCTATGAGCAGCAGTGAGGGATTGTACTGAGAGATGGATAGCTGTGAGAGCTAAAGTTGTTTGTAATCCTGAGATATTTCCACTTGTATGATAATACAGATAGCGGGGTTTTTAGCTAAGGCTTTCCCTAAAGTATTCTTATGTGTTTCATGTGTATTGATTCTTCTTCTCTATTATATGTGTTCTGTTTGATCTTTGCTCAAATCGATTAAGCTTCCACAAGTTTGATTGTCGAAGTAGATTAAGTATTTTGCTTTAGTTATATTGCATAATCAAGTTAATCTACAGTGAGAATTTTCTACACCTGCAGTAGTGGGGTGTAGCCAAAACTTATTAGTAAACTGAAGATTCACTCATAATTAACTGATGCATGTCAGATCAGAGAAAGACCCAATTGATATTGGAGTAAAGGGATAGTGTACTAAAAGTTGTATAATGATCTAAATTGTATAGGTTGTGCATGCAATCAAAGAAAGGCATATGAGGATTTCACGATTCATAATTGTGGGATTTCACAATTAAATATGGCTAATTCCCAAGGGAGAAATGCAAGGAAATAAGATCTTGACAGGGAGTAGAATGGATAACTATTGGCTTGAGCTTGTCTAGGAAGCAGTGAGATAGATAGAGATAATGTAGAGGTTGTTGGGATTGAGCAAAGCATTATAATCTTCTCATATTTTCTGATTAATGCAATATACATAAAGCAACGGTTTTTAGTTGTGGCTTTACCTATAAAATCATTGTGTTATGTGTGATTGAATTCTTTCTCTTATATGCTTCGTGATTTCATTGATATTTTATTGTTTCCACTGATGAGTAGAGTAGATTCAAGTCTATTGTTTTAGTAAATTACAATTAGCAATTTGAATCTACAAGGAATTTCTACACTGACCTGCTACTCAGTCCATGGAGACCCACTCCACAGTCACGAACAACACAGCCACCCCACTAAGACCCTGCACCTCCCCTACAATCATGACCTTCACCCTATTCCGTAACCATTCCACCTTTAGCTCTCACTCCCTGCTTGAGCCTTGCAGTAGACCGACCCCTCTGTGACACCTTCTCCAAACTACTCGAACTGCCCCAGTTGGATGAGACACCTGACTTCTAAGAGTGGACATGATAACTCCTCAGAACAAGTTGCATGATACAAACGCAGAAGGACACCCCCTGAATGAGACCCACTATTCGTTGCTCACCCTTCCACCACACCAGATGCTAGTAAGGGTCTGGCTCCAACCGTGTAATAACCAACAACAACCACCCCTGAAAACTAGCCGCCACCACCTGCAAACTTAGAAAGAGGAGATTTCGACCACATTTGGCTTCCATACCATCCAGTCTACCACCTCTACAACTGCTTTTACATAGAAATACCATAGGGTAGAAACACTAGCCTCTTGACAACACCCCAGATCGCAGAACCCCGAGAGCCCAACCAGGGCCAAGTTACACCGAGAGCCAATGTCACCAAACCCTTCAGGAATCCTCGGAAACTAATAAAATCCACCTAGATAAACATGCAACAACCCAAGCATCCAACTGCATATGAAGCAGACCAACTAAGAACCCTGCTATCACCTTTATCAATAGAAATCCACCCCGAGACCGAGGAAAAATTCTCCCAATAATCAAACAATAGAGAGAACAAAGGATAGACCATAAAGAGGAGAAATAACAGAGGGCTCACAGTGATCGAAGGTCCATAACACCAATTCAACCACATAAAACCTTGAGGTACCACTCTATAGTGCGTCACTAAAAAAGATACCAAGACCAACCACCCTTCCCTGAGCGAGTTTTGCAACACGAAGACTGGAATAGAGAAAAGGACCCCAACAGACAAACTTTTAGCTTTCAAAGAGCATACCGAGTGGGTGGAGCGACGACATAGAAATCGCCACCACTCCAAGATTACCCGAGTTTCAGAAGACCCATCCAAATTGCAACAGCTTAGAGCAATATCATGCAGCCTCCATACAACAAGCCCCATATAAATTTTACTAGTCCATGCATGCGTCATTAAACTCTCGACCTTACCAGCACGACTTCTAGTGGGGGTCAAATGAAATTTCCCACGCTTATAACATTTCATCTTACGTCTTATATACCGATAGATTAGATGCGTTGTCCTCCTCCCCATCTTCCTTCTATGGTTTTTCATTGCCCACGTGTTGGGCCTACCTCAGAGATAGACACCCCATTTGGAATATATATATATATATATATATATATATATATATATATATATATATATATATATAATTATAATTTGGTAATTCAACTATATCATTTAAATTTTAAAATAGTTTTAATGACTTTAATAACCATTATATATTTATAATATTTATATAAAAAAAATTAAAATAAAATTTAACTAATTCTTAAATTATTTTAACTACATCATTAAATTTTAAATTTAAACCATTAAAATTATAAAATTGATTTTAAACCAATTTTATTATTTGATTTTTAAATTATTAACTATATTATTTAAATATTAACCATTAAAATTATAAATCAATTATATTATATTAATATTTTGTTCAAAATATTAAGAAAAATAACAATTTTATACACAAAAGAAAGAATATATGTGTGTTATATCATTTAAAAAAAATAGTTTTGTTTAAAGATGATTTAATTTTAACTAATAATTATATAATATTATTAATTTAATTTTATATAAAATTTAAACATTTAATTAAATTTGTATTATTTTATATAAAATATTTTATTACCATTTTACATTTAAATATTATTATTATTTTTAAATTAAGTGAAATATTGTTTTTTAATATTATTTATTATATTTATTTTATTATTTAAAATATTATTTATTATTTATTAATTTATTATTTATTTTGGTTTTTATTTTTATTGATTAGACAATTAAGTTGTCAATTCAATCCCATAGACTATTAAAATAGACTATTAGAAAAAGAAGAATATGAGGATGGGCTTTCATCCACCCTAGTGGGCTATCATAAAAAGGAGAACATGTGGTGGGATTTCATCCACTTATGTATGTAGTTGTCACTAAACAATTTGACCATTACCTGAAGGTATCTCCATAACTCCACATTAAGTCTTTATGAGAAAAAAAAATAAAAATAAAAATAGTTGGTTTTGTTTAAATATGATTTAGTTTGACCTAGTAATAAAATACTTATTTTTGTATAAATACTCAGTACCAGTTTACATTAAATATTTATTAGCAGTTTTAATAATCATTATTAATTTTTCTAAGTTTGGTGGGTTATTTTAAGAGCATGGGGTGGGCTTGATCCACTCATGTATACCTAAATCAAGAAATTATTTAACCACTACATCAAAGTGTTCTCATAACTCAATTGCTCACAATTTGTCATAAAAAATATATCGTATTCAATAGTGAAAAAGTCCTCACTTTTACTATTATATCCAACCTCATTTTAAACTATTTTATTTATCAAATTTTATTGTAAGCTTAGTATCTATGAATTCTAGTTGTCGTCTTCCACTTGGAAAATCACATAGAGATACTTTTGTCGACATCTTCGAAACCATAGACAAAAGTATCTCTGTGATTTTCGCGGAAGATTATCCAAAAATAAATATCTTGCCAACTAAAAAAATTAAAATGTACATATTGCATCTTCACTCCATGTTAACCAAATTAGTGGCTATTGAAGATACTTTTCTAGATATTGCGTCTTCACTTCAGGGCATGTGATAATAAGAGTCCTGAGGGCATGTGATAATCACACCGGAATTTAATAGTCATTCTTTCGTTTTTAGTTAAAATTAAATTCTTTGAATGTACACATTCATGTAAATAGTCATTATGTTCCAAATCCTAATTTTGTATTTTAAGTTGTAAGAAAGCGTAATACTTAGAAACATGCAATCATACTAAGAAAGCGTAATACTTAGAGTCAGCTTTCAATTTCGCTCTACTTTTACTTTAGCTAGTTCTTGGAGTGGGATTTCATTTTTGCTATGTTTGGATCGATTTTCAAATCTCCTGTACAATTAACATAACCATTTATATTTTCTTAATAAAATATATAAAAAAATCTTAAAAACAGTTATATATATTTCTTTGGGCATATTGATAGTCTCGGCGACTTACCGGGCAAACGGGGACTAAAGCTTGGTCATACTTATTGCATTGGTAATTAAAATATTACTTATTTTTTTTATTATTATTATAAGAAAAGAAGAAAAACAAATGAATATTCATAAATAAACTAGTTTTTTATTTGTTTTAATTGCATAGCAATTTAGGCATTACTATCATTTTCTAGTTGAAATCTGGGGTGTTTTCTTTTTTTCTTTAATTTGATATTTGGAGTATCTGAATTTTTGTTTAATGATTCACACGCCCTCAAGAACCAGGAGAACACCTCATTTTTTTTATTTTTTTTTAAATTTGGTATTAAGATTATTTGAATTTTTTTAAGGGTAGAAATAAATTTACCATACTAGAGAACCTTGAAAACACTTTAATAATAATATATATATATATATATATATATATATATATATATATAATATATATATATATATATTTTTATCTTTTATTTTAATAGTGGAAAAAGATTTACCAAAAATATCGGAACACCAAAAATTTTAAAACATAATAGCTCTAAGTTAAATTTCCAAAAAAGTTTGCCAAACTTGTGTCAAAATTATGTAGGGAAAACCATTTTTTCTTTACCAAATGGTTAGCCTTTTAGACTAGACTTCTTTTTTAATAATTAAATTGGTCTATGTTGGTGAGTTATCACATAAAAACCGGCATGTTTGTTGTTGAAGAAAGAATTTTGAGATTGATATTGGAACGGGTGCAGAACATTAAGTTGATGATTTACAAGAGCCAAGTATTTCTGTTAGATCTCATTGTCGGTCATAATTTTAATGGAGTGCACTCTTCTGCTTTCATGGGTTTATGGCAGACAAATCCCTTTGGTGAGTAACAGATTTTGACTACACGGTTTACAGTTTCCAGTTTTCATCATATGAGGTATAGCAATGGAGCATGAGAGAACAACGTGACAATTTGCACAATAATATCATAAAATATGTAAATTGTTATCAATTAATAAATTTGGAGGGAAATTTAGAGACTATTTCATCTTTTCATTAAAGAAATAGTGATATGTAAAATTATGATTATTATACAGAAAAAGAGAGTTTAAAAAATGATATTATTGATACTGTATTTAAATGGTTTTATTTGTAATTAAAATATTTTTGGAAAGTTTTTAAAAATATAATAATTTAAAGTATTTTAGAAACCTTTATCTATATATTATATATATATATTATATATATATATATAATATATTATATATATATAATATCTATATAGTATATATATATATATATATATTAAAAATTATAAAAATCCCAAAAAAAAATATTATAGTTAACATAATTTTTATTAGTTTTGTTGAACTTATAGCTGAAATGGTTTTTTTCACGACAAGTTTTCTGGTTAATTGTAACTAAAATTTGGTAGATATTTTTAAAAACTCTATTTTAATTTGTATATTTGGAGTGCTAGAAGTGGTTTCCTAGGGTGTTGAATCCATTTATGCATTAAAAAAACCTTTTAAAATAACAAAAAATCACATTCTTTTTTGAAATTGTTTTACCTCATTCTAGTGAAAAACTTTGTTTGATCTATATACACTAAACCATTGTTTATTAAATTAAACAATAGTTTATCAAAAAAAAAAAAAATAAAAAAAATAAACTAAAAGTAAAGAAAATATAAGTCCTACTAGCACAACCGATTGAGGATAGGTCTCCTTAGTAATGCTACGCAAAATCAAACCTCCCGAAGATTGTTGCCCAAATATTAACGTGGAAACATGCTAAAAAAATAAAAAATCTACTCAACTTAGTTATGATATGGCCCAAACCAGGTATGATCATAGATGATTTTGACTAATAAAATGACCTGAACAGTTTCTCAAACTACCTATCAAACCAATAAAATAAAACTAAAATATTATCTTTTAATCTCACACCTTAAACGAATATAAATCATAAATACACCGTCCAAAACCATTGACATAGTCAAATCAATATTGTTTAAAACATATTATCATAGTAAAACATCGGACAAATCCGGAAAGTAAACTCACCCTATGGCCCATCTAACCTATTTGTTATGCCAAAGCCTTTATATAAACATGTTCGTGCAAGTAAATAGATACCTAGGGGTGATTTATGGTTTCGGTTGATCTTGAAGTTCTGGCTTCTGATTCATGATATTGCTTCTCTCGCTAAGGGTTAAGGCTGCAATACCATTTGAATCTGAAAGATGAGAACTAACATGGGGATTACTGAAAACCCTAGAATTTGCGAACGCACAGTTGATCAAAAAGTCCCCCTCAACCCCATGAGGTGCAAATCAGTAACCCTGTCAAGAAACCGCGGCACGAAGATGAATCAACGGAATGCTTTTTGGACCGTCTACCAGAAGACACTGTGCAAGACATACTGTCTCGCATGTCCATCAGCGACCTCTTGAAAGCTCGGGCTACTTGTCGCGCTTGGCGCCACACCATTTCATTCTGCAAGATATTCCAATTGCTGTACGACCAAAGAAACCGGGAGTCATGGATTGCTCTCACCAGCGATCCCAAGAATACCTACGACTTTTGTCTATTCAACAAAAACCCTAGCAAGTGGTATTTCATCCCGGCTCTCTTTCAATTAGATCGCACTAAATGTTGGCGTCTCCAGGCAGCTGCCGATGGGCTTATGCTTTTCGTAACCACCGAAGGAAAAATTCTGGTCACTAATCACTTAACGAAACAAGTCAGACTGCTGCCTGATACAAAGGTCAGCCCGCGCCTTGGGCTCAAATCGAGTTTGAAGAAAAAACTAGGGCAGAACAAGAACAACTCCGCACCTGGTAAGGTTGTGCAGTCGTCGGTGTCCATCCACCTGGTTGTAGACGCCGCCCAGTTTAAAGTGATGGTGTGGGGAGAACTGAGATCTAATATGGTGCACGCTCTTGTTTACAGCTCAGCTACAGACAAATGGACTGTAAGGTCGTGCCCAGATATCAACTTCAGATTTTTCAGGGAACCATTCTACTCCACAGCAGTTGGCGACACCATTTTCTTCATGTCAGCAAATCGAGCTATTCTGGCTACTTATAATACAGAGACCGCCCTGTTCGCTCCTCAACAAATGTTTTTACCGTTGGGACCGTGGCAATTACGCACGGTAGTGGACAACGTGCAACCCATTAAGCTGCTGGTTCACAAGAGCCAAGTGTTTCTGTTAGGTATCGTCTTTGGGTATACATATATTGAACGGCTTTACACTATTGTGTTGGGGTTATGGCAGGCAACTCCCAATACTAGGATATGGAATCTGTTGACTACGGAGACGTTGGCTACTTCACGACGTCAGCGACCCTACGAGGAGGTAGCAGCGGCGGCGTACGATGGAGAACAGAACGTCATAATTATTCCAAAGACTCTGGGGTGGAAGATTAGATTTTTGAATTTGGATACCAAAGAGTGGACGACTTCCGATGAAGGTAGCCAAGCCTGGAGGTTGTCCAGTGGAAATGCAGCACAAGATCAGATAACCTTCTCTGCACCTTTCATGGCTTTTCATATGAAACTAAAATTTTGCACGGTCATATGATCTGGTCCTAAGTCATTTTCTCTGAATCTTAGGTCAGAAAATTGTTTACCCATTGGCAAATTTTGTTATGTTCAGACATTTTGTCATTCGAGTTTCATATGAAACTAAAATTTTGCACGGTCATATGATCTGGTCCTAAGTCATTTTCTCTGAATCTTAGGTCAGAAAATTGTTTACCCATTGGCAAATTTTGTTATGTTCAGACATTTTGTCATTCGAGTGGAATGAAGTCTTCGGATTTTTCATGGTGTTTTGTATGAATGCTAGGATTGACAAATGCTCTCATACACAAAAAGAAACTTTTTGTGTGTTGATACAATGTTCTCATGTATTTGGATTTTAATATAAGGATTTATGTGGATTATTTTGATCATTTTGTCCAATTCAATTTAACTCGTTTCATTGGCAAGTACTCTTATTCGTGGTCAGTAATTAAATGAAATGAAACTTCTAATTTCTAGATTTCAATGGAACAATGTACTTGCTGACTTAGATGGTTTCATAGAAATGCTTAATTGGCAAGTACTCTTATTCGTGGTCAATAATTAAATGAAATGAAACTTCTAATTTCTAGATTTCAATGGAACAATGTACTTGCTAGTGGTTATATCAATTTGTAGAATTTGAATGAACAATGTACTTGCTAGTGGTTATATCAATTTGTAGAATTTGAATGAACAATGTACTTGCTAGTGGTTATATGAATTTGTAGAATTTGAATGAAAGTTACAGAATTTTAATGGGGTTTGAAACCAAATTTGTTTAGTGGTTATATGAATTTGTAGAATTTGAATGAACGTTACAGAATTTTAATGAGGGTTTTAAACTAAATTTGTTTAATGATATTGGTTGAACAATAAGTCAGGATTTGAAAAAATTGAGGTGGGTATAAGAATTTGTAGGATTTGAATAAATTGAGGTGGGTATAAGAATCTGTAGGATTTGAATAAATTGAGGAGGGAATAAGAATTTGTATAATTTGAATGAAGTTACAGAATTTGAATGAGGGTTTTAAATCAAATTTGCTTAATGATATTGGTTGAAGAATCAGTTAGGATTTGAAAAAATTGAGGTTTTGCAAAATTTGCTTATTATGTTTATATTGTATGTTTTTTAAGGTTGTACTATCAGTCCTAATATGAATCTGCAAAATTTGAATGAATTTAAAGAAATTTCAATGAGGGTTTTAGAGTAGATTTGTTTAGTGATATTGGTCAAATAATTAGCCAGAATTTGAAATTGAGTGTCTTAGTGTTATAATATGGGGTTTCTTTGATGGTGGGTGGTAGTGACAGTGTCCTAGTGTTATAATATGGGGATTCTTTGATGGTGGGTGGTAGTGACAGGAAAGTTTGTGGTGTGAGTATAGTCATTTTCTTCTTTTAGGATCTGATGTGCAAATACAAACTAAGTATTGGCTAAGGCACAAATTTTAATTCCTTTCTATGTGATGTGTAATGAGAATTGCCCTTTGGAAATATGTTAAAGTATTGGTGATTCAAAATCCCTTGTGGACTAGTTCAATGGAACAATTGCCTTTAAGGTCCTTCATTTAGAATTGTGGCAAAGGAAAATATGTCTCACACACAGCAATATGAGGATGTGAAAGCTATTCACACATTCATATGTTATCTAAAGAAGCTTTATTAGATGCTAGGCTAGTTTTTTTAAATCATTCAATGCACTTCTATGCAACCAAGGGAATGACTTTTTTAATTTCCTATAAAATATCAAAAATACTTTTTTATCCAATGTATTGATATGCAACCAAGGGAATGTCCTTTTAAATTTCCTATAAAATATCAAAAATATTTCTTTCTTATCATATCCATGGTTATATGTTTCCTAAGGTTTCAATAAAACATATTACTCTATAAAATTCAAATGGAGTTAAGGAAGTTCGATATGAAGTTATAGAAATTTGATCGGGATTTGAAACTTATTAGTGTTGGTTTTCTTTGCATAAATGTTTTTATTTTATTAATTGTAATAAAACCTTTTGAAAAGTTCATTATGTTAATATGTTTTAATAATTTCTATTTTTAATTATATATATATATATATATGAATGAATGATTTATGAAAATATTTTAAAATTTCCCTCTAGAAGTATGTTAAAGTATTGGGGATTCAAAAGTCCTTGTGGACTAGTTCAATGGAACAAATAAGGTCTTTCATTTAGAATTGTGGCAAAGGAAAATATGCCACAGAGAGCAATATGAGGATGTGAAAGTCATCCGTACATTCATATGTTATCTAAGGAAGCTTTATTAGATGCTAGGCTAGTTTTTTTTTAAATCATTCAATGCACTTCTATGCAATCAAGGGAATGTCTTTTTTAATTTCATATAAAATATCAAAAATATTTTTTATCCAATGTATTGATATGCAATCAAGGGAATGTCTTTTTTAATTTCCTATAAAATATCAAAAATACTTTTTTACCCAATGTACTGATAAGGGAATGTCCTTTTAAAATTCCTATAAAATATCAAAATTATTTTTTCTTATCATATCCATGTTATATGTTTTCTAAGTTTTCCATAAAACATATTACTCTGTAAAATTCAAATGAAGTTATAGAAATTTGATGAGGATTTCAAATTGATTAGTGTTGGTTTCCTTGCATAAATTTATTGTCATAAAACATTTAGAAAAGTTCATTATGTTAATATGTTTTAATAATTTTTATTTTTAATAAATTATGTTTGTGTGTGTGAGAGATTTATAAAAATATTTTAAAATTTAAAAAGTACTTTTTTTGTAAGTCAAGCTTTTATTCATTCATTAAAAGAAGACATAGATGTCAAAATGAAAATGGTCTCAACCCGACTAGGTTTATTGACCATTGATATTACCATATTACAAAGAAACAAAAAGAGAGGCATGTCAGTAATACAAAGTCTAATAGGCCAAAAGCACTAAAAGACATATAGAACCAAAAGGAAACCAATTACCATATTCAATCATCGGAAGTAATTGACGCTTGATTATTCGGCTGAGTCCCTGAAGGGGGAGGAGGGAAATATGGGCAGTTGATATGTTACTTGAAGTGAGCCAGCTATGTTTCCAGCTTATCAACCTTTTCTGCTAGCAAATTTTGCCCCCGCCAAACCACCACAATTCTTTCTCTGACGTGGCATTGAAAGTAATGCAACTGATTGAGCGTGATGATGACAACTTCATGGTCTTCCTTTCTCATCCTGTCATAGGCTTCGATATGATCCAGAATAGATTGAAACATGTCACAAAGGGTCGCAGGGTCAATCGACTGACCAACAGTTGAATGCCTTGAGGTACCCGCACGCTCCGACTATTGAAAATGCAATAAGAAAATCCTAATTTAATTTGTGCTTGAATTAAATTAGGAATTAAATTGTAATTCCACATCTCATGATGACTTGTAATAGTTAACTAAGTTAATTTGACTTAGTTATCTCAGTTAATTCGAGTTTAGGGTCTAAATAGAGTCGTGTAGAGTGTCTCCTACAATTTGAAGCACTTGTTGAGTTTTTTTTCAGTTGTAATTATTTAATTCAGTCTAACTGAGTTGAACTCAGTTAAACTGGTTCCAAATCATGGAGGAATTAGTGGGATATAAAAACCAATGGTGTGTAACCAGCAACAGTGAGGTGTAACCATCATCAGTGGGTTGTAACTTACTGTAGTGGGGTGTGACTTACTATAGTGGGGTGTAACTTACTATAGTGGGGTGTAACATGCGGTAGTGGGGTGTAACCTACAGTAGTGGGGTGTAACCAGCACTTATTGGTAAACTAAAGATTCACTCATAATTAACTCATGCATGTCAGATCAAAGAAAGACTAAGTTGAGATTAGAGTTCAGAGACAATGTACTATCTTTTGTATAATCATCTCAATTGTATAGGTGTTTCTTGCAATCAACAAAATGCCTATGAGGATTAGGCAATTCATAATTGTGGGATTTCCCAATTAAATATGGGCTAAGTCCCAAGGGAACAATGCAAGGAAATAGGAGCTTGAAAGGAAACAAAATTGGCTAAGTATCGGCTTGAGCTTGTGTGGGAAGTAGTGAGATAGATAGAGATAGTGCAGAGGTTGCTCGGGCTTGAGAAAAGCATTGTAATCTTCTTCTTTTTTTATTAATGCAATATATAGATAGCAGGGGGTTTTAGTTGTGGATTTCCAAAGGAAATCATTATGTTATGTGTGATTGAAGTGTTTCTCTTATATGCTTCATGATTTCTTCGATCATTTATTATTTCTGGTAATAAGTAGAGTATATTCAATTATATTGTTTTAGTAAATTACAATTAGCAGTTTGAATCTACAAGGAATTTCTACATGGTATCAAAGTTGAAACCACTATCAAAGAGTATAATATGAGTTTGTCTTTTGCAAGAAAAATCGAATTTGCAGTATCATACTACAGAGCCAATAGGATGTCGTCTACGGGTTGAGACTCGAATATGCCCTTGAGGGTAGTTCGAACTATATTTCTTGGAAGGACAGGATGAAGGTAGTGTTGGAAGAAAACATGCTTAACGAATTCATAAAAAAAGATATTTCCAAGCCAGTTGATCCTCAGGATCTGGCAGAGTGGAGAAAGTGTGTGGCAAAGGTGAAAAGGATTATCCCAGAAGGAGTTCGAGATCATATAGTCTCGAACCTCCATAGTAAGGAAACTCCATTTGCAATGTGGAAGGCCTTGACAGACATGTTTCAGAATAATAGTGACCACAAGAATTGGAACTAAAGGACAAGCTCAAAAAGATCAAGATGAAGAAGGGTGACTCAATACCGAAGTACGTGACTAAGTTCACCCAATCTCAAGATGATCTTGAAAGTGTCGATGTTATAGTTGCTAAAGACGATATGTGAGCCTAGCACTTCGAGGCCTTCCCAAGAGCTAGCACAATTGCCGAGACTCAGTTAATTGGAGGGAGAAGCTACCAGAGTGGGATAAATTGTGCTATGACTTGATACAAGAAGAGATTCAACAGAAGACCAGAGATGGATCCTCATCCAAGCAAGATGATGAGAAGAATT
>APFE031490971.1:10352-33362 GCA_000404065.3 Pinus taeda | reverse complement strand
AAAAATACTTGCACTTTTAAATCTTCTATAAAAATTCAACAATTCCAACTTCATAAATCTATCGGCCTCTCTTTGTACCTTTTGGGACAATTGCTAGTCTATATTTTATTAATGGTTAATAACATGGATTAATTTTTAGAACATTTGAAAAAAAAGATTACATATTTTTCTTCTTTACTTCTTACTTCTTTTCTAAAAGATTGTTTTTGTCCTTTCCTTAGGTGAAACCTCTTCCTCAACAGGTGAATTGATGATCTCTGATTGCACTAGATCTGGAACTGCCTGATCAAAATGGGATATTGAATTAATCATTCAACCTTGACTTCTGCTTTTGTAGAGTGCAGAATTCCAAATATATTTCTAGAGGGAGAATGGAAATGCGTGATCGAAATGGGGTATTGAATTAATCATTTAACCTTGACCTCTGCTTCTGTAGAGTGAAAAATTCCAAATTTATTACTGAAGGGAGAATGTTGGTGAGACTCAAAGCTATTAGAATGAGGCCTTTTGTGTTTCCTTGGAATTTGTTTGAATGTTCATTGCTATTTATTAATTTGAGAAGATGACTATGAAATAGAAAGAAGTTGAGATATTATAGTATTTGGAAAAGATTTTGTAAAACACATACTTATCGCAAAAATTACATTTGAAAGGAACTTGCTCATAATCTAGAACTTGAAGATGACTTGGACCCTCCAAGTCAGCTAAATTACCTTTGGGAGTTTTGCAAAATACATTTCAACACAAATTTTGGTATGCTAGAAGTTGTATTCCTTGGATTGTAAACTAGTAACATAGCAGGTCAAATTACTTTTGGGAGTTTTGAAAAATACATTTCTAACACAAATTTTGCCACATGAGAAGTTGTATTCCTTAGAATGTAAACTAGTAATATAGCGGGCCAATTTGTTCATTTAAAAATACCAAAAAAAAGGGGAAGATATGACAATTTGTTTCCAGCAGGCATAGAATTTTCTATGTTAGGATTAAAATTCAAAGTCAAATAGACGAGAAACATTTTCCTGGAGTCTATGAAGTAAGGCTCAAATCTGAAGATCAGATCTCTGTCCTCACATTCAACAATAAAAGCATGATATCACATTAAAAGCATGATATCTGTTTCCACAGTACATAGTACCAGTGAGTTCATGATCTACCTAATTGTTAGGAATCCATTCTAAAATAGAAGTATAATTAGGGGAAAGGCGGATAACCTTACCCATCAACCCTTTTTTCCTTGAGAATTTTAACATTCTAGTTGACCATAGAAGAAAATTCCAAATTAAGAGAAGGAATTGTGCCGGCTCCTCTTACAAAGCTACTTAGGTGAATCACTGAACCATGGGGCAGTCAAAGACCACCCAAGAAAGAACTCTTTAAATCAACAACTCTAATTTATGGGCAAATTCTTAAAACTCTGCCATCAACCAATAAGGACATAGTAGAAAACAGAAATCAACAAAAACGAAACTCGCAAACATAATAAATCCTAAGTCATGAAAAAGGAGTCCTGGAATGAGCGGAAGGTGGTAGCTGAGCTAGAAAACGGAAATTGCAAATTCCTGCAGCAACTGAGGGCAACAGCTAGGATTACCCTAGCTGCTCCATCGTGATCTTTTTTTCATTTTTTGGTATAGGTGCTTATCAGATCTTCCCCAGGTTAATATGGATGTATTCTAATGGATTTTAATGATGTAGTTGGAACTATAATTAACTTTTTTCTCTGCAATAAGTAAAATGAGAAAAGTAAGCGTCATCATATGGCCACCTTGTTGAAGCGAGCGCAAGTAGAACAATCCTTTAACGAGACTCATTGATTAACCTACTGGGCTATTCATTTTCCCCCTTCAATCACATCAACAACCTTTCTTCATAAACTTGTCGGCTTTAAGAGATTTCTGAGCAGAATTTCGCTCTTTTTTTTAATAATTTAAATTTAAAAGAATGACAGTTATAGATGAAAATGAAAACAATTCCAGCCTGCTGCTCATAGAATATTTTTATTGAAAAATTGTGATGCCCAGCTTACTCATACCTATTCCTATAGACTTGGCATGTATATTGCCTAAAATACTTGTTTAAACAAAAAGCTACCACAACATAACTAGCACAAAAGATTACAGAGAATTTGGCCCTCGAGGGGCTTCTTCATTCATTCCAACGTAAGAGTCTGCACCGCATGCTTGACTGAGCTCATATTCACATCGAACGATTCAATTTATTGGCCTTGAACATGGAAAACTCTGCAGATGGCTTGTAGGGGTGTTGAATCTCTGAAGTTGCTCCTTCGCACATGTTGGACCGAAATGAGAAGAGCTCCGAAGATTTTCCGTAATTCGGTGACCAGAGTAGATAGGAAACCCAATTTGTCTCTACCCACTTATATTTCCTCTTGTGAGCATGCATACAAGCTCCAAAAACATGCTCCCATTCATTAGATGCCAACATTTGGATGGCAGATTCAATTGCACACTGATCCCTAACACAGCTTTCTGCCATTGCTTTGTATTTCCAATCTCCCTGCCATCTGGTCCATTTACAGGATGCATTTGCCAATTCGCATTGAGCCTTATAAACATCGCATTCACACAAGACACCACACCCTGCTAGACTGGCAATGAACCATGATGGCACCTAAGTCACAGCAGCACTGAGATAGTTCTTCTTCAACCTGTGACCCCTAGAGTGCAATCTAAAACTGATGCCCTTTGCTGGCTCAATCAATAATGTAATGACTGGTGAATTCAACAGACTTCTAGCTTGCTTGACAGATATCATCAATGCAAAACCCCAAACTCCTAATATCAGAGGAATTCGACTTGAAGGGCTAGCTAATACAATAAACCCAACACCCAAGAACTGGGAAATAAAACCACACGCAACAGTCTTCCTCATTATTATACAGTTAATAAATCCTATTGTTAGTGAGTATGAATGTTGAAGTAAAGGTCTCTTCAGTGGCTTTAACTCCCATTTCTCACTTGCGTACTTGAACTAACAGTCTAACACTTGGGGCAACAAGACATACTTGTGTATATAGTAAGGTTGTATCATGGGACGGGAGAGAAGGCCGAGCAACCCTCACTGTCGTTTATACGAAATACTCTTCTTAAAATGACTGACATACTTGTGTATATACTAATGTTATATCATGGGACGGGAGAGAAGGCCGAGCAGTCGTCGCTGCCGTTTATATGAAACAATCCTCTTAAAATGACCCCCAAATTAGTCCCTGACTCCGCCCTTGAATTGAGACCCCCATATTAGCCCCGGAACGTTTATATCAATGTGGAAAAAGTCAAAGTCAGAATTATGGCAAGGGTCCAAAAGTCTATATCAATGTGGGAAAAGTCGAAGTCAGAATTATCAATGTGGAAAAGGTCGAAGTCGGAATTACGGCAAGGGTTCAAAAGTTGAAAAACTCGTTAAAAAAGTCGGCAAAATTAAAAAAACACAAAAATATTAATTTATTTTTTATTTATTTTTAACATCTAGAGTATTCGCAACATCAAATAAATGCATTTCCACATAAACATGTAAAGAAAGCTAATATATAATATGTATATGAAGTTTAGTGCTACATCACATATCAAAATAGTGAATTAACTCCTGAATCTTGAGTTTTGTCCGAGTCTCAACTCTTAAGACAATAGACTTTTTCGGTCAACTAGCGATAAAATCAAGCATATAACAAATAAATCACGATTTTTTTGTTTTTGAAAAAGTCTGCAAAAAATCGGAGGATTAAATAGTTTTGTTGAAAAAATCGCAATTTTAGAATTTAATCTTGATTTTTTGCAGACTTTTTCCACATTAATTACTTTATATGAAATCTGCGATTGAATTGAGGGTTTGGCCCTTGAATCTGTGATTGAATGGAGAGTTCTTAGGCCCTAAAAGACTTCAATTTTGATAATATTTTTCTGTCTCGGATGAGAACTGTGTATAGGAATTTTCAAAATCTCCTATCATTACTTGAACTCTATGAATGAGTCGATCAAGACATTTTCTTGTGGAGAAATTCGACAATGCAAATTTCAAATTACAATGGTGGAATCCCCACCACTGTTACACATGTTATTTCCCCAAAAATCTCCTATCATTGCTTGAACTCTATGAATGAGTGTAGCAAGACTCGCTTGAACTCTACAAGATGAATTTATTGTGGAGACATTCGACAGTGCAAATTTCAAATTACTATGGTGGAAACACTGTAACACATTTTATTCCCGCTGCCCTAAGCAGTTCAAGGCCTTGATAAACTGCCAGTTCCTCTTTCTCACCATTTGTGGCATGACCAAGCCTCTAGGCATAATCAAGTCCCTGATTTTCATTGATCCAATGTGATCACTGCCACCCCTACTTCCTCTGTATAGACTTTTAGTCTTTCCAAATGGTTAGTAGTTCACTTCGACTCCTTATAACTCAGTTTTAGTCAACTAACCAGAAATAGTTTACTCTCTTACTCCAAAATTTAATTAATTTTATTAATTATATGCAGAAGTAGCAAATTTGTATATTTTGATGTTTTGTATTCTTGTCCTAATTTTTAGGTCACCTTGTACAGATTCGAAAAACACGAATAGCTTTGTCATATATGTGTAGGTTTCATGTTTTGTGAGAGTGCCACATCTATTGTTGCTTTTTATTTGGGAATGAATGAAAAACTATAATTTGAAATATTTGTCACAGTTAATAATATAATCCTTTTGTATCATGGTTAAGAATCTTAATATAAGGTGTTTCATAATTAACAAAATTAACGGAAGATTTTGAGGACTGATCTGCAATTGGAGAATGGGGCATCCAATTGGCCAAGGGAAAAAGTATTAATCTATCTGCTACTAGTCACAGGATAGCTAGTTATAAGCGAACAACGAAATTTTAAGTTAATCCTACATTTTAGAGTAGAGTTGTCAAACGGAATTTTGCGAGGTCTGTTAAAGTCGAGTGTTGTTCTTGCCCCAACATTGTTTGATTCTGCCTAGTGACATGTTTGCTGATTCCTTAAGTAATCGCAACTTCTCTTATTTTTACTGTGTTGTGTTGTCTTAAATGTTTACCATTCAGTACGGTTCCATATGTCACAAAAATGTGTATTTTAACTATGTTCTCTTGTTTTGAATGTGTACTATTCAGTACGTTTCCATATATTGCAAACACAGCTAACAGCAAAAAGGTCTAGATTTGTGTAGATCTTCTAATTTCAGACTAATTTCTAAACTTTAATTAGGAATTTTGCAACAATGTTTATATTATCATGCACCTCCTACACATCAAAGCTAAGGTCAATATTTATATTATCAAGCACCAAGAATGGTGAAGATTACGCCAGTCTATTTTGAGGTTTCAGATACAGTCCAATTTACCCATTGTAATCTCATTATGATAACAATTAGGCAGAAGTTTAGTCCTAAAACCCAATACAACAAAGCTTAAGTTTGTCTAACAATGACTGTACATACTGGGAAAAGAACACTACTGCCTACCAACCTTGTTGGTTTCTTAAAACTGAATAAATACCCAAATACTGTTGAATCTTATTTGGAAACTGATTGATGCTTTGGTAGGAATTTGGAAGTCTGTCTTTACATTGGTGATGCACCAGGGATGAGCAAGTTGGAAATCTGAATATGTTTGCTTGCTGGTATCTGAAGGCAAGGTCTGGAGTTATTTTCCCTTTGGTGATAGTAGTTAATATTGTTTGCACATATTCCCCTCAATGATATCAGAATTACTATTGTTTTGATCTTTTTTGATTGCTATCACCTAAAGGCAAGGTTGGAGTTCTTTTCCCCTCGTTGATGGCAGTTTGGATATTGTTTTACATGCCTTCTGTGTCAGTGATGGTAGATTTATTCATCCTTCGGCTAGGGATTGAAGATCTATCCTGCTCCATAGTACTCACTCTGAATGGGGAGATACATGAACCTTGTACCTCATAAACTTGACCAATTAATGACTCTGTGGTGATCAAATTCTGGTAAGCCTCTAACATAGGGTGGAGTTTGGACTCTGGAAAACATATGTATGCATGCTTTATACATTTACCATTACTTCCAGTGCTTCTATGGCTTCTTTGCTTAATAAATGTCATTTTGACCATCCTTAGGGAGAACTTAGCACTTAATTTTAATAAAACGTGTAATTTATAATTTGCATGTTTGGGTTTATATGGAGGATATATCCTAAAAATACTAAAATGGTAACACTATCTAAACTCTTCAACACTTTCCAAACACTTCAACTTTTGGCTCTCATGGACTTGAGTATACAATTCGCACAATGTTACATGTTGTCAGCTAAGTTTGCAGGTTGATACATGTTTGGTGATCTAGTTGCAGGCTTTTTTGAAGTTTTACATGTTTTTATCCTTTTTTTTCAAAAGAAAATACTTGACTAAAAACCTTCTAATTTCTAAGTACTTTCCTATGATTTGTGAATGGTAAATGAGGTAAACGTTGATCCTGATTCTGGAGTGATTATGGAGCATAATGTAAATAGGATCAGGAAAGTCGAACTTGTAACCTCTCAAATTTGGGAAAAGATCTCATGTTTGGTTCATCTTGAACTAACCCCTGAGGCTCTATGTTCTTCTACTCGTAAAGCAAGCATTAACAAATTTAGCTTTTCAGGTTTTTCAATTTTGATATCTTCATTTTTTGGTTTATCAATTTATGTTACACTGCTCTCATTGTGTTTCATCAATTTTTTTTTCTATTTGTCAGTGTGGCATGAATCTAGTAAACCTTTCCACTTGACTAAATAGAGTTTATAAATTGATGGACGTGTAATTGGTTATTCAACATTGCCTTGGTTCATCATTTGACCTTGTGTTAGATATATAAATGTTTGAAACATTGAAATTTTAAGTGATGTATATCGATGATTGCCTTGTCAATAGAATTTTACATGGTTCAATTTTCTTTTGCTTTTAAGTTTTAACTTATCTCTTTTGTTTTTTACTTTACTTTGTTGCAAAATCCTTTAGGAAATCACTCCTCTTAGATGTACCATCACTTTAATGGGAATACCTTTTTATTTATATGAAAGGCTACCTATTTATTGTGCTTGAACTATTTGACACCTTTGCTGACATATTCATATTGGTAATTCCACTAAGTTCACAACTCTGGACGATAAGGAGGGGTGGTTTTCTTATACTTTGTTGACACCAGTTAAATTTCATTTTGTCTACATGCTCTCCAGAATTTATCTGCAACATGCTTTTAGAACTTTATTTACCATGTTTGTTGTACCATCGATTTGCATATGGGAAAAAATGTACCAATCACTTTGAAAATAAATATACTTATCACTTGTAATTGTTTTGTGCACTCAATGCAAATGCACACTATCCTTGACCGAAGAAAATGAGTCATTACGTGTATGTTTTGAGATCGTTCCGATATAAAATTTTTGAAGATTTCCAACAAACATTTGTCTCCTATTTAAATGGCTGGTTGAAATTATTTTATGCAACACTCCCCTTTAATTACAAAAAACAAAAATTTAAACTAAGATATTTTCTGGTCCGAGTCTAAGCTATGCTTACAATTTAATTTTTTTTTACATCAGTTGGATTTCCTTTTCTTTTCCTCATTGCTTTAGCTTTTTCTTTTTGTTGTAAGCTTCAAATTTCAGTGTCTTTATTGGCTGGTGCAACTGTTTGATTCTTCCAAGTTGTCCATGCATGTCCTCTATTTCTTCAAAAATTGGCTTGTATGTAAACGAATACCACATGTCACCTTCCATAGCTTGCTCTTCATCAATTTGTTCCAAAATAAATCATAAAAATATTTTGTCTCTCAAGGACACTATTGCATGGAAATTTCATTAACATTTTTATTCTCTACAACATTCATGTTGCCTTCAACATTCATTGTTGCAACTTCTATGAAAACATCATTAACACATGGTGTTTCAAGCCATGCTTCAAGAAGTTTTAGTGTGAGAGATTCTCAATGAATACATCAACCTCTTTTTCAATGAAGATAAGTTATTGTAGCATATGCCGCTAATCAATGCCAACGGCATGTCCGTGTTTATTTCAAAATGATTTAATGTATCTAACATCATCTACAATATAACTTGAAAGATAACCCATCGATCATAACAAACCATAGCAACTAGATTCTTTTAATGTCTTAAAAAAAAACAATGGATGCAACTTTGTGAGAGAAAAATGGCATTGCCACAATAATATAAATCATAGCAAAGATCTTCATTCATATATATATATATAATGAGTATGTACTATAGAGATTTATTTATCTCAATGATAACTTGAGATTTTTGAGATTCTTATCCCACGCTACATACGATTTAGGTGTATGTAAATGAAAAATTAATAGATCAATTTAATCTTAATTTTGACAGATTTGATTACCTATTCTTCCCCACTCTATGCTATTCTTCCCTACTCTATGTCTTAGGGCGTTTCCTTTGCAACATAAGGTACAAATGCTAGGGGTAGAAAATTTTGCATAAAAAATGTTTATGAAAAGGTTTTCATGCAAAGTGTTGACATAATTCTTCTACAAGACAAAATGAAGTCATTTTGTCATGCAATTTTACAATATAGTGATGCACACTAAATATATTATTACAACTAGAGGAATATTTCAAAATAACAAATGGAAATGGTATAAATCCATACCAAGTGACATAACTATGATATAATATATAGGTTCCATATATATTGAAAACAAGACCTTCAAACAATGACGCGGCCTTCTGTCTCTGATCTGGCTAAAATATAATATATTTAGGATTTATATTTAAAAGTACTCAAGCTTTTGCTAAGTAAAAATTCCATGTGGTTTACCTGTATTTAACATTTGTATGTGAACATGTGAAAGTATTAATTAAGCTTTTGCGATGTGAAAAATCGCTTTAATTTTATATTATTATTATTATTATTATTATTATTTTCTATATATACATCATGTTTTAATATTATTAAATTGAAAAATAAACCAAACAACTAGCACCATTATTTGGATAGGAGAAACGTAGCGAATATAACTTCCACATGAAAACGTTATATTCTCCAGTATATTATCACAACTATAGCAATATTGCAAAATAAAAAAATGAAACTATAGCGATATTGCAAAATAAAGAATGACAGTGGTATAAATTCACGGCAAGTGACATAACTGTGATGTCATATATAGGTTCCATATATATTGAAAAGAAGACCTTGGACAATGACGTGGGCCTCGCGTATTCGGTTTGGAGAGATTAAATATATTTAGGACTTATTAGTCCCTGCGTATGGCAAAGCAGGGACTATAGCAATTTCCCTTTCAATTCATATTAGTTTTGGTTGATTTTCTTTTTTACCAAAATGTAAAGAAGATTTTGGGCTCCAATTTTGTTGGACCAAAATTTAACCAAACTTTTCAATTAGACTTCTTATTAGATACTTCACATGTCTCTAGGCATATTACAAATGACCAATATTAGTTTACCCAAAGGTTTTTTAATCCAAAGAAAACAAAGTTCTGAATTCGTGACATATCCAAAGTTTTTTTCTGCCCATTTGGAATATTAGGTAAGCATTTAATTGCAATAGACTAATGCTAACTCTCGCATAGAGTTAATCTGATAACATTTTTTGTTTCGAAGATTTTCCCCTATTACATTGCTTAGTATTACATCCATATGTGATAACCATCTCCTGTCTGTGAACTCTAATTTATCCCTACACGTGTTTGTGAACTCTAATTTATCCCTACACTCTGTGAACCCTAATTTGTCCCTGCTTCTCGCGCCTGCATAATGACTTGATTTTCCATTGATACATATAACACGTTGTCGCATAGCACAAGGAAGAAATTTGTCATGGGGTCCAAGCACTTGCGGAGTGATTTTTTTTACCAAAAGAAGCCATTGCAATGAATACTGAGGTTTATGTGGAGGGTACCCTGAAACCAACACAAGGATCAGTGTGAAGTAAAAAATCCAGAGCAAAAACGAACAAACATTAGAAATTTCTTACTGAGGTTTATGTGGAGGGAACGCTGAAACAAACACAAGGATCAGTGTGAAGTAAAAAATCCAGAGAAAAAACAAACAAACATTAGAAATTTCTTGTTATTTCCTCGTTTTCTATTGTCGCCATCTTCAAATTTTCTTATTATATATGTTTATATGTTTAAATTTTCTTGTTACGTATGTTTATATTCTCTTGTTAGGTCCTTCTTCCTAATGTTTCAATGTTTCTTTTTTGACTGCAGAGCCATGCCATGGACATTTAACAGGGAGATATTTCTGCAAACGAAATAGGGCGAGGAGAACACGAGCTTAATAACACAAGCTGAATCTACTCCAAAATTATGTCAAAAAGTATCAATACAGAAATAATTTAAATTTTACAAAGATGAATTCATACTTTTATAGTCTAATGTAGAATCCTTCATCTACAATTCTCCCTCAACCATTATTAAATAAAAATGCTTAAATAAGAAGGGAAGGGAAACCGACTACAGACGGAAGGGTTTGATACTATCTACCTGACTAGAATGAAAATCTAGGCCAATATTATAGTTTATAGGATAAGTAAATCGCTGTGTATATACTAAAATCATCGTGAATTTCTCCCAACTTGTGCAAGGCAAAATGCGACCGATATGGAAAATCGGGCTTGAGAGAATAAGTGACATACTTGTACAAACAGTTACCAAAGAGTGACATTGTAGGTATAACTAGTAATTGTCCCAAAAGGTACAAAGAGAGGCCGATAGGATTAATAAATTGGAATTGAATTTTTCTAAAAGAGTTAATTGGTTTGTGGAAAACCTTGTTTTCTTGGACTGGATCATTGTGGAATTACTTTTCTTTAGATGCTTTGTCTATATCTATATTTCAAGGAACACATTGAATGTCTTATTTCATTTTAGAGTAAGTTAATTACCCAAAATCAAGAAACCTCTTTAGATGGCCAAGCATATACGAAGAATACATCTCATTCATATGCAATACCAAATCCATCTTTTCTTTTCTCTGAGTAAAATTTCAAAAGCATGAACACATGCCATTTCATATGCACAATAAACCCAACTTCTGAAATTTAAATGCTTGGATGCATCCCATTCATATGTTACAGTAAACCCATATTTTCCTTGAATTTCAATCCATAAACACATTCATTCATGAGACATAACATAACCACAAAAAACAAAACCCCCTGACCCGTAATACATTATCTACTCAGAGAGAGATAAGACGAAAGGATAGCGTTGTCTACGGATCCTCCCTGTCTCCAAAGGAGATGAGGAGAATCTCGTGACCCATTAATGCATTGTCTTCTCAGGAGTGCGAGGTAAGACTAAAGAAAATCACTAGCTACAGATGTTTCATGTCTCCATAAGGCCTTGATAAATTTTCGTTTATTTTGTAAACACAATAATTTGATTGCATTTTAACACTGTAATTACTAAAAATGAGCCCATAAAGAGCAGATAATCAAGAAAGAAACGCTTCAATCACAGACTGGAAATCAGGAATGGTGATTTCGGAAAGCCGATAGGATTATTAAATTAGCATAAACAAAAACAAGAAATGAGCATGATGATTTGATGTCTGAAACGTCAAACAAGGCCACACAGCCTTGTGATTTTAAATATGACATTTTTTTTTCAAGTTTGGTTAAAGATTGACTACCAACGTAACCCCAAGATCCCTATCATCTTTGATTTTCACCATCCTTTTAAATTGCAAATTAATAATACATATTAATAATTTGTTGCCTTGCTAGTATTCTTCTCTCTTCCATATCCCATGCCCATCTAATTACAACACCAATTAATAATATGCTTTAAAAGAATAATTTGTTTGCTATTTTGAATTAATTATTTGTGGTTCTATAGCATAGATGTTGCCAATATACAAGTTTTTTATAGATTAAGGAGGAAATTGTCACAGATTTGTGAAGTTCAATTTCTGATTTCGAGTATCTTCTTTCAAATCTGAAATTTAGGCTTGTTTGTGTAGGGATATAAGTTTTAACACAGATTGCAGCAAGTTTCTATTGTACATTTGAAGTCTCTTATTGATGATCTTAATAGAATTTTTCTTTAAATAGGGTTGCCCCTTTGGAGCTATCACGCACTAGTTCCAAAGAGAGAAGAGTGGTGTTGGTGGCAGCAACAACATTGGTTGTTGTCCACTTGGGGCCCCTCAAAAGAAGGGACCACTTTGGGTGCTGACAAATCCCAAATATATTTCACTATTATGGCAACTTGTGATCATAGTCTACTTCCAGGATGTATAACATTACACATTGTGCTGCTTAAATCAATAATTGTATAAGATTAATGGAACTAGTCTGAACAAAGAAACCTTCCACTCACTTTAATCAATAAAATCAATATGAAAATGAATGAAACATGTTTCCTTTTATGACAAAAGTAAATACATGATATAAATACTTCAAAATGTTTCAAGAGTTTCCTAGATTCTATTTAGAGCTAACAAACACAAGCACAATGACGTTGCTACGTTCGTTGTTTGGATACAACTTAATAGGCCAAAATATTTAGAATAATGATAACACCCTCAACAATCAGAAGGAAACCTCAATCATCATGTAATTAACATTAAAAAGATAAGAAGGTTGTGGTAAAACTAACAACAACAACAGATATAGTGCAATGTGTGATGGCCAACCCACATGAAACTGAGTTCAAAATTTCATTCTACGTATACAGTCAAATTACTTAATCCTTTATTGCTTGCTGAAAATATCTTGTTGCAAGGAACTTTCACATGTTAGCTCAATCTTAAATATTATTTTATATTCTTTTGGGTCATGGAATAGTATTATTTCCCATCAAGCCTAAAACAACATGATATCGTTGTCAAATTGAATTCTACATTTTTCAAACAACAACAAAAAAATATGATTGTGACTTTGGCAATAAAAAATGCTTAAAGCATAAAATGAAGTTTGTAAAGTAAACACAAGATTTGAGATCTTAAGTCATTGCTAGAATTAAGACGACATATAATGGACAAGATTAAAACAATCAAAATGCATCCACCTCAAATACAAATAAAACATCGCCTTTGCAAAAGAATACCACCAGCAAACAATTCAGACGGCAATTCAGGCAGGATTGCTTAAATGTTTAAAAATGTATTAATTTGTGTATTAAAGGATTAAAAGCAAATCACAATTACCAATATGATTATAACAATTAGGGGAAAAATTATTAAATCCCAACAATGAATAACTATTATCTCTTACCACACTTAGGCTTTTTAGTTGTATTAAATACTAGGGAAACATATTAATACTTTAGTTGTATTAAATACTAGGGAAACATATTAATTAATTTAACAATTTCCACTGTGTGATGGTATATGAACAACAACGTAATTCCATCATAGAATATAAGACATAGGATCTTCCAAACAAATTTAAAAAGGTCGGTAATACCATTTATGAACCAGTTAATAACTTGTGTTTTTTACAATTACCTTAACCAGTGGTCTGTCAATGGTCACAATTACAAAATATTCAAGTCAGCATCATCCCCTTTGTTAAGATCACTTTCTTTCTCAGATAGTGCTCCCTTTGTGAGGATACAGTCTCCATCTTCATTCAAAACAATTACTAATTTTATGTAAGTAAGATAGGTATCAGATTCAGTTGCAAATCAAAAACTTTTTGGGTAGATTACATGATGCTCACAATTTTAGGAGTATGGGAATAAAATATATACAAAATGATGGATGAAAGATAGATTTTGGAATGATAGGGCTTGGAATAAGTGAGAAGGAATCCTTCCAAGGGCTTCATTGTGATGATGGGAAGACAATTTATAAACATACATTTCCCTTTTCTTGACATAACATCTGTAAAGGATGTGACAAGAAACTTCTCCCTCATTCCCCTATGTCAACATAGTTGCAAGCAGCGAGATATTCAACAGAGAGTTACACTTCCTATTCCGCCTTTACTGCTTAACAATAGAATAACTCTTAGTGAGACCATTTCATTAATTTATCTTCAGACCATGGGGATATTTGAATAATAAATCAGGGAATTTGCAGATATTGTTTAACAAGTTTCGGAATCCAATTAATACAAAATTTAAATAGCAAACTCGAACTAGTTTTGTAATTGGAAGCCAAAGCTTTCGGAAGATGTAGCAGAAATTCATTACAATTGTTGATAGTAACTTAATAGCAATATTTGCATTTAAGAAAATAACGAGAATATATTGTGCGGACTAAAAAGTAGGCAGGAAATCTGGTTACACATATATTATCATGGAAATCTCAAGTTGTTTAAGTGTTCATGTATGAGTTCACCATGCCCCGTTCTTAATAAATTGAATCAGATATTCACACTTTTTGTGTCACGAGGCATAAAAAGAACCCATAAACTTGACTTGAGTAAATGCAAGATATATGAAACTGCATTTACCACAAGGTTCTCTTGCACAAGACTAATGGAAGAAACAAAAATATGGAGCAGCATTCATAAACAATTGTAGAGTCCAAACCTAAACAATTATGCAAACAATATAATCTATAATTACTATTATCACTTAATTTATCAAGCTTCTCAAAGGTGTCTGCATGGCGTGGAATCCACCCTTTGATAGTTTCTCCAGCAACAACTGAAAGCTAGGCAGGCCATCCTGCAGCAACTTGCTCTCCATGTATGTGCTTGGGAGGATTGCTCAGCCTAGGATTGGGCTTCTCCCTCGGCCTCTCCCATGCCAGCTTTGCCACATTTGCGGCAAGATCAAAATTTCTTTTACTCCTTGCCTTGGCTACCTCTTTCCCCTCTCCAAGTCCATTGGAGACTTGAACATTCTCGAGGTTCTTGATAGAAGCATTTGACCTTCTTCCAGATGTAATTTGAACATGCCTTTCCTTAGGGCTTACAAGATCTTCCGCGGGGGCTGGAGTCTACTGCTTGGCAAAATATACACCCCATCCCTCATTCACCGCAACTCACAAGACTTGTTCATGACTATCCATAGCTCAATTCGAACAACATAGTATAGAATACAAAATCCAATCCACTATTTCAAACCCTAACCAACAAAACCTCGAAGTTTAGAGCCCAATGCCCTGTTATTTACACTAAGGAAGATCACATGAATTTTTCACTGGTATCCCCGACTCAATTTGCAGAAACTCATAAAGAAACAGAATCTTTTCCACTACTTCAAACCCTAATACACCAAGCCTCAAATTCTAGAGTTCGATGCATTGTTCTTTACACAACGATAGCTCATGAGACCTATTCACCACTATCCACATCTGAATACACAGAAAATCATAAATAATAGACAATTCAATCCACTGTCGTGAACCGTAATCCACAATACCTCAAACTCTAAAGCTTGAGTCGATGCTCGTTTTCAAGATAAAACCACGCGAAACTTATCCACACCTATCCATGGCTCAATTTGCAGAAATTCATATAAAAACACAATTTGATCCACTGCTATAAATGTCGACCAACAAAACCTCAAAATTTAAAGCCTAGTTTGATGTTCTTTGCATTTAAACGCGACCTATCATTCTACACTTCTGTATTAGGAAAATCATTGCCACTTCTTCCGCATTGAACACGAGTTACAAATATTGTAAGGCCTGGCAGTTTCCCTATAAATCTCGATTTCTTGGCACTGTAAGCACACAATTTTGGTCACGACAACTTTCATTCTATTACAGAGAGGGCGGATAATCAGAAGACCAAAAAAAAAAAATTTACCCAAATCTGTAGTGCGGGATTCAACCCTGCGACCTCGACTCAACTCGGAACGGATGAACTTGCGATTTTCTCAGGCATAAAACTGCTGAAAAAATTGGGTTCCATACGTAGCCATCATCTACCACGTTGCTTTTTGCTGTAGAAATTAGCCATCATCTACCACGCTGCTTTTCGCTGTAGAAATTTATTAGTAAAACCCATAGATATTGAAAACCAAAAGCATACCTGCTTCTACCCGTAAAAAAATTTGAGAATTTCATTCCAATGGATCAAGAATCTCATCTCTATCAATTCTTCTGCTCATCATAAGAACAAAATTCTTTCTGCTCAACATAACAACAACAAAATGGAATCGCCCAGAGAAACCATACAAACACTCAATAAAAAACATAAATTAAATTCAAAACAAAGAAAAACACAACAAAAATAAATCACTATAAAATCAAATTCCAATGGATCAAGAATCTCATCTCATCTCTATCTATTCTTCTACTCATCATAACAACAAAATTCTTCTAGCAACAAAATAAAATTGCCCAGAGAAACCATGCAAACACTCAATAAAAAACATAAATTAAATTCAAAACAAAGAAAAACACAACGAATAAGAAAATAAGAAAATAAACTTGAACAAGAAACAAGGCAAGCCAATAAAGCAAGCCAATGCAATGCAGATTATTGAAGAAAATGATGAGATGAAAGTGAAAACGCGCTCTATGAGATGATTAGTATTAATACTAATCAGTGCTCTCCATAATTAGTACTCTCGAAAAGCCAGGGAAGAACAACAACAACAACAACCGACAGGAAAAGCAGTAAATATATTTTCAAGAGTGAAATAACAGAATGGGAAAAACAAAGGAAAAAGCAGTAAAAATATTTTCAAGAGTGAAATAACAGAATGGGAAAAACAAACAACTGATATTGGAAAAAGCAGTTACACTTCAAATTAACAGTTGAAAGTGTCTCACCTGAGTCAACGAAGCAGGGTAAAAGTGTTAAGCAGGGTAAAAGTGTTGAGCCAACGAAGCAGGGTAAAAGTGTTAAGCAGGGTAAAAGTGTTGAGCCAACGAAGCAGGGTAAAAGGTAAAAGTGTTAAGCAGGGTAAAAGTGTTGAGCCAACGAAGCAGGGTAAAAGTGTTAAGCAGAGTAAAAGTGTTGACTATTGTTGATGCATAGGAAGACCTATCAGCCTAATTATGTGGCATCTCCGGAACTCGGCTGAAAATTTGTGGCATCTCTGGAACTTGGCTGAAATTTGGCCATTATAGGCAACGCTTTGCTAGTAATTGATCTAATTCTTGTACTTGTCTACATCCATCCGAAAGCCGAAGGGACCCAGACTCAAATCCTAAGTGCTTTTCGAGGAAGTCAAGTTCTGTGCCGCACTGATATTCATCCCAGGAAACCACATATTTTCCGGATGGTCGAAGCTCTCCCAGATACTCACAGAGGAATTCTCGGCACTCACCACAACCAAGTTAACAAAATGCACAATTACAGCTGAAGAAGGCTTCATCATGTTTTCCTTGGAGAACCAGACGATGGATCCCCCATAAGGCAGAGGGAGACTCTCGTCCTCTGTCAGATTGAAAATGCTAGACGTGTTCTACAGTGGCTTCTCTCTCGAACATCTAAGCAATTGTCTATTAAGCGATTGCTTGTTGTGACGACATGGAATACAAATACCCACATACCATTACTTAATGTTTTTCTTGTGAGACCAAAGAATCCCAATTTGAAAACACCATTCTTCGGAATCCTGGTTTGGTTACTAGTTAGAGAGGAGCCGAACAATATGATCTCGATAGATGCATCTACTGCAATACCCAACTCTACCTGAAGCACAGCTCTACCTACTCTACCTGAAGCACAGCTCTACCTGAAGCAATAACAAAAGGAAAAAACAAGACAGGATCTATGAGAGATGCCACCTTGTGCAATTTCCACTCTCCATTCTAAAATCTATGAACTGCTCTACTGCCACACCATACTTTGAACCTCTTAATAACATGTTTATGAGTGTTGTCCATACTTTGAATGCTATTCATCTTCTTTCATACCAAAAAATATGTTTTTTCATGTCACAGATCTCTTTCTGGCTCAGATATCTCACCCGGAAGATCAATCTGCAATGAGGCACTGTCGCGGCTTTTGTATATCTTTCCTCTACTACCATACATTTTTTCTCACTCAAGAATCGACACTCCTTCAACCACATTTCTGTCATGCACTGCAATTCTCTGTAATTATCAACATCTCCGAACTGTCATAGTTGTCATACATTTTTCCTCCGGCTGCCATACATTTTTTGTTACTGGAAAATCGACACTTCTTCAACCACGTTTCCGTCATGCATTATGATTCTCTGTCTTTAGCCACATCTCCCTATAGTTAAATAATATATTTTACCCGGGCTTGTGAGATCGACTTTCTTCAACCACGTTTCCGTCATGCATTATGATTCTCTGTTTTTAGCCACGTCTCCCTACAATTAAATAAAATATTTTACCCAGGCTTATCAGATTTGACTGAAATTTGACTTAGTAATCTAATGTTTAGAATGTAAGTTGGCAATCAACGTGGTTAACTTCTAATGAGCCGGAGAAATTGCCCTGAAAGTTATGGAAATTCAGGTTATATTTAGAGAAAATTTGGAAAAGATTTTTCTAAATCCAAATTATAGTTGCTAAGTTCAAAATTTGAAGTGTCTTAGACGTTTTTGATGGTGCTGAATCTATTTCCATCATAAAAACATGATTCAAACACTGCCTCTATAAGAGTTTTTGAAATTTTTTTACCCAAATTCCAGCCACTTTTAACGGTCCAAACAATTCCTCCGCCTTGATAGACGACCGCCTTTCCACCCTGCCAGAGCCAGAACACCAAGAACAACAAACTTGCATACGATTACGCCTTTTAAAAAAGCATTCAGCTCCGTCCCTATCTCTCGTGGGTTAATTCACATTTTTCGGGAAGATGTGTCAGAGTAAATAGAAATATGTATAAGAGCCAAGTTTACTTTGAAGGAATAGCTATAGTATCTCCCGGACAATATCTAAAAGAGAGATACGGCCTCTCCAGAGTTGGGGTCTAAAGATGGATCCCCCAAGTCTTCTTGGTCAAATAGGTTTCCAACCAGGAGAGCTTTTGAGTTTGAGCTCCTCTTAAAACAAAGTCTTTTATATACGTTATTACACGAACTAACTGTTGGAATTTAATTCCAAATGCATCACATAAACGCTGAGCAAAGATTTGATCTACAACAGTTATTTCAGATTGTTCGGTGCCGCAAAATATTATGATATTTTTGAGCATTAAATTCAAAAATTAAATCCCCTGCAGACAACCGACTTACTTTTGCCTTAAAAGTCATCACCGCCTCTTCTACAATAAATACAAAGATAAACATCAACAGATATTTTTACTTAGTTTATTGTTTAATCAGATATTTATTTTTCCTATAAATGTAATGCACAGTAGTTCTGTTTTCAAGTGTAAGAAGGTGTAAGAAGAAAAGAACAGCAGTTCTGTTTTCTGCGTGAGTGTAAGAAATTTCTGAACAGCAGTTCTGTTTTTTGTACTCTGAGAGAAAAGAGTGAAGGTTAGAAGAACAAGTGTGTGTCTCTTCTGTAAATGCACAGCAGTGCTGAACCTGCAATTTTCTGAGATAGAAAATCGATTTCTGGAACTGAGTATTCCTCTTGTAACAGCTAAGTTTACTATATCAGTTTTGGTTATTGCTTATGAATACAAGTTTACTGTTTTGCTGATTTTCAGTTGCTGTTATACTAAGTGTCAAAAACACTTTGATTTTACTCTGTAAGTCTATTAGTGATTTTGACGCCAAACTTCTTAAAGTAACTTAGCATCAAAATCGTGTTGCCGCAACACAGTTTCCAGAAAGCAGTTTTCTGTGTTTTTTCTGTGTTAAAAAAAAAACAGAGTATTTTTCCTGTTGCTGCAACACCAAGTCCAGAAAACGAAATTATCAGTTTTTTGTGTAAAAACAGAGCAGTTTTGTGGTGTCTATTTATTAAGGAATTTAACAGAAATTTCCACCATTGTATCAGAGTGTTGTTCTCTGATCTTTTGTGTTTGAAATCACCATAAAATTCCAACATGGTATCAGAGCTAGTCTAGGCACTCAGTGAGTCAAAACAGAGTTTGTTTTTCACTGTAGGAGTTGTAAGAAGTTTATTAAGCAGATTTTTTCCAGCAGAGAAAGTTTTTGCTTGTCTTTTAATTTTACAGTTAGCATCTTTTCTTTTAAGATGGCAGATGCTGGAACAGGTTTGACAAATTCCCAATTGCCACAGTTCAATGGGAAAAATCACAGTGATTGGTCCATAAAAATGAAAGCATTGTTTGCTTCTCAAGGAATATGGGAACTGGTTTAAACTGGCTATGCTGAACCTGTAGATGCAACAGCACTGGCTGCTTTGACAACAACAGAAAGAGACCAGTTGAAGAGTGACAAGAAGAAGGATGCCAAAGCCCTCTTTTTCCTCTTCCAATCAGTACATGAAAGTGTCTTTCCACGGATTGCAACAACAACAAAATCCAAAGAGGCATGGGATATTCTCAAAACTGCCTATCAAGGCATGGAGAAGGTGAAGACTGCAAAGTTGCTGATGTTGAGGAGAGACTTTGAAACACTCAGCATGAAGGAATCTGATACAATAGATTCATTCTTCACTCAGGTTATTGGGCTCATAACCCAGATAAGATCTCATGGTGAAATTCTTGAAGAAAGAAGGATCGTAGAGAGGATCTCGAGATGTTTACCCTCAAGGTTTGAAGCTGTTGTGGTAGCAATAGAAGAAACAAAAGATCTCTCACAGTTCACGGTAGATGAACTGAGTGCTTCTCTTATGTCTCATGAACATAGACTGAGTAGAGGAACAGATTCCTCTTTTGAGCAAGCATTCAAGACTCAGATGTCTTTCAACCAAAGAAAAGGTAGAGGCAGAGCAAATAACAGAGGTCATGGAAGAAGCCAAAGCAAAGGCAGATATTATCCTACAAGCACAAGCGGAAGGAGCTACAATCAGAACCAAGATGAAGGTTCAAGCAAACAACAAGCTCATGGACAAAGGTATGACAAATCCCAAGTCCAATGTCATTATTGTAAGAAATATGGGCACTATGCCAATGAATGTAGGAAAAAACAAAATGACATGAATAGTTGGCAGAATGTTAATTTTGCAAATGAAGAAAATAAGAATCAAAAGAATGTGTTGTTAACATGTAACATTGCACAAGACAAACAAGAAGATGTTTGGTTCTTAGACTCAAGTTGTAGTAATCACATGACTAGAAATATTGCAATGTTTGCCAATCTGGATGAAGATGTGAAATCTGAGGTAACAACAGGAACTGATAGTAAGATAGCTGTCAAGGGTAAGGGCAGAGTCAGTATCTGAGCAAGAAATGGAGAACAGATGATTGTGCCAGATGTATACTATGTACCTGGCCTAAAATGTAATCTTTTGAGCATTGGACAGCTCATTGACAAAGGTTACAACGTGTTCTTCAAAGATGATATGTGTACAATCAGAGATATACCTCCAAGTAAGAAGACCATTGGACAGGTGCAGATGACTAGCAATAGAATGTTTCCTCTCAAACGCAGGGCAGATTTGAAGGAAGGGAGAACTATTGCAGCAGTAACACAAGAAGTCTTTCAGGAACAAGTGAAAGTTGAGAATTGGTTGTGGCACTTGAGATTTGGACATCTCAATTTCGGAGGCCTGAATTTGTTGCACGGAAAAGGAATGGTAAAGGGATTGCCATTGATTGAGAAGCCGGACAGCCTTTGTGAAGGCTGCATCTTGGGCAAGCAGCACAAAGAAAGCTTTCCAGCAGGAAAGAGTATAAGGGCAAAAGAACCCTTGGAAATTGTTCACTCTAATGTGTGTGGACTGATGCAGGTAACATCACTTGGCGGAAATAGATATGTTTTAACTTTCATTGATGATTACACTAGAAAGACATGGGTGTATATGCTGAAAGGGAAAAGTGAAGTGTTTGAGAAATTCCGCCACTTCAAAACCCTTGTTGAGAAACAGTGTGGGCATTACATCAAAGTGCTCAGAACAGATAGAGGAGGAGAATACATCTCCCAAGACTTTTTGCGTTTTTGCAGAGAGAATGGCATACAAAAGCAGTTCACAACAAGGTATACACCTCATCAAAACGATGTTGCCGAAAGAAATAATAGGACCATTCTTAGCATGGTTAGAAGTATGCTAAAGGAAAAGCACTTGCCTCATGAGTATTGGGCAGAAGCTGCCACTTGCACAGTTTACATCTTGAATAGATGCCCAACTAAAACTGTCATGAACAGAATACCAGAAGAAGCATGGAGTGGTCAAAAGCAAACAGTCACTCATATGAGAGTATTCGGTTGTGTAGCATATGCACATGTACCGGATCAGCTAAGGAGAAAGCTTGATAGTAAGGGGGAGAAGTGTGTGTTTATTGGCTATTGTGATGAGTCAAAAGCATATAAACTCTATAATCCATCCACTAAGAAATTGATAGTAAGCAGGGATGTGCAGTTTATTGAAGATGAAGCTTTAGATGGAAGCTTAGAAAAAACAGTGAATGTGAAGACAATTGTGTCTCATGAAGAAGAACAGGAAGGGAAAACAACAAATAATCCTTCCTTGGTGGTTCCTCCTCCACCACAGCAAATTCAGCAAACCACACCACAAGCTAGAATTTGAACAGCCTTAAGAAGTCAAGGCAGTGCTTCTTCAAGCACACCACATGGATCTGAAATACCCTCATGTTTGGATGGAACTTCCAGCATACCAAGAAGACCAAGATTCAGAAATATGAACGAGATTTATGAACAAGGAGAGGTAAGTACCAATATCGGTCTGAATTCATTATTCGCTTTGTATTGTCATGTTGATGACCCAGTTCATTTTGAAGATGCTGTAAATGAAGATAAATGGATTGAAGCAATGAATGAAGAAACTGGTGCAATTGAAAAGAGTAACACATGGGAGTTAGTGGACCTCCCTGAAGGCAAAGATGCCATTGGAGTTAAGTGGGTCTATAATACCAAAAGCAATGCTGAAGGCAAGATTGAGAGGCACAAAGCAAGACTTGTTGTGAAAAGCTACAAGCAGCAACAAGGCAGAGACTATGATGAAACCTTTGCACCAGTAGCAAGGATGGAAACAGTCAGAACAGTGTTGTCTATTGCAGCACAACACAAATGGAAGATTTATCAAATGGATGTTAAATCTGCA
>APFE031490971.1:0-10342 GCA_000404065.3 Pinus taeda | reverse complement strand
CCAGTAGCAAGGATGGAAACAGTCAGAACAGTGTTGTCTATTGCAGCACAACACAAATGGAAGATTTATCAAATGGATGTTAAATCTGCATTCCTGAATGGAGTGTTAAAAGAAGAGGTTTATGTTGAACAGCCTCCAAGTTATGAAGTTGCTGGCCAAGAGCATAAAGTTTGCAAAATGAAGAAGGCTCTTTATGGGCTGAAGCAAGCTCTAAGAGCATGGTACAGCAGAATAGATGCTTATCTGATTGAGAATGGGTTTGATAAGTGTGATGGTGAGCCCACACT
This sequence comes from Pinus taeda, assembly GCA_000404065.3. NCBI lineage: Eukaryota > Viridiplantae > Streptophyta > Pinopsida > Pinales > Pinaceae > Pinus > Pinus taeda. The sequence goes on along the minus strand of APFE031490971.1, from coordinate 10,055 downwards.
CTACATAAAGGAGAATGACGGTAAAATTATTATTGTTGTTTTATATGTAGATGATTTGATCTTTACTAGCAATGATGCTTCTCTCATTACTGATTTTAAAGCAGTCATGAAAAGTGAATTTGAAATGACTGACTTAGGCTTCTTAAGATATTTTCTTGGAATTAAAGTAGACCAAAGTGAAAATGGTGTTTTCATTTCTCAAGATAAATATGTAGAAGCTGTGTTAAAGAGATTTAGCATGCAGAACAACAAGGCAGCTGTGACTCCAACTATAATGGGGTTGAAATTGACCAAAGAAGACAGCAACAAGGATTTTGATCCAAAATTGTACAACAGCATAGTTTGCAGCCTTATGTACTTGACTGCAACTAGGCCAGACATTATGCACACTGTGAGTTTAATCTCCACATTTATGGAAAGACCGAAAGAGACTCATTGGCAGGCAGCCAAGAGGATTCTAAGGTATGTGAATGGAATGAAGGGGTTTGGTATTTTATATTCCTCTTCAGAAAGTTTCTTGTTGACAGGTTACACGGACAATGATTGGGCTGGAAGTGTTGCTGATAGGAAAAGCACATCAGGATATGTGTTTCATATGGGATCGGGAGCCATCTCATGGGCTTCCAAGAAGCAACCAGTTGTGGCTTTCTCAACAGCAGAGGCAGAGTATGTGGCAGCAATAGTAGCAGCATGCCAAGCAGTGTGGCTGAGAAGAGTTCTCAGAGATTTGTGTCATGAACAGGAAAATGGCACAACCATTTACTGTGAAAATAGCTCAGCAATAGCATTGTCTAAAAACTTTGTTTTTCATAAAAGAACAAAGCACATAGATACCAAATTTCACTTTATACATGAATTGGTTAACAATGGTGAAATTGTTTTGCAGCACTGCAGAACAGAGGATCAGCTGACTGACATCTTGACAAAACCATTGCCAAAGAAAGGTGTTGATCATTTCAGAAAATGCCTGGGTATGCAGCAGTTGAAATTAAGGTGGAGTGTTGGAATTTAATTCCAACTGCATCACATAAATGCTGAACAAAGATTTGATCTACAGGAGTTATTTCAGATTGTTCAGTGCCGCAAAGTCTTCTGATATTTTTGAGCATTAAATTCAGAAATTAAATCCCCTGCAGACAACCGACTTACTTTTGCCGTAAAAGTCATCACCGCCTCTTCTGCAATAAATACAAAGATAAACATCAACAGATATTTTTACTTAGTTTATTGTTTAATCAGATATTTATTTTTCCTATAAATGTAACGCACATTAGTTCTGTTTTCTGTGTGAGTGTAAGAAATTTCTGAACAACAGTTCTGTTTTTTGTACTCTGAGAGAAAAGAGTGAAGGTTAGAAGAACAAGTGTGTGTCTCTTCTGTAAATGCACAGCAGTGCTGAACCTGCGATTTTCTGAGATAGAAAATTGATTTCTGGAACTGAAGCGTTCCTCTTGTAACAGCTAAGTTTACTGTATCAGTTTTGGTTATTGCTTATGAATACAAGTTTACTGTTTTGTTGATTTTCAGTAGCTATTACACCAAGTGTCAAAAACACTTTGATTTTACTCTGCAAGTTTATAAGTGAATTTGACGCCACTTGTTTTAGTTGCTGTAACACCAAAGCGTCAATTTTCTTAAAGTGACTTAGTGTCAAAAACGTGTTGCCGTTACACCGAGTGACTTGACGTCACAAATCGCGTTGCTGCAACACCACGAGCAGCGTTGCTGCAACACCAAACTGTGTTGCCGCAACACAGTTTCCAGTAAGCAATTTTTCTATTTTTTCTGTGTTAACAAAAACATTGTGTCATTTCCTGTTGCTGCAACACCAAGTCCAGAAAACGAAATTTTCAGTTTTCTGTGCAGAAACAGAGTATTTTTGTGTTGCCTGTTTGTTAAGGAATTTAGTAGAAAATTCCACCATTGTATCAGAGCGTTGTTCTCTGGTCTTTTGTGTTTGAAATCACCATAAAATTCCAACACAATACTCATCATAATTTCTACTAAACATAAACAATTAACAAACTTTAAAGCATAAAGTATTCTTAGGCTTCTCACTAAGCCCTTAAGTTATTAGGTTTGTTGTAAAAGTAAATGACAGTAAGCAAACAATATCTACAACGACTTGGGGTGTTACAACCACAGTATGAGATACCAAGTTGGGATCTGACATAGGTTTAAAAGGCGGAATCAATTGTCTTAAAAGGAACATGTCAAGTAAAAGTGTCAAATGTCTTCTCAAGGGCAAGTCCTTGGTCTTGGTCGTCATCAACAAGAAGAAGTATAAGAACAAGAGGGAGCATGTTATTTGTTCATCTTTTGCAGGTTCCAGTGCTACACATCCATGGCCTGCTGAAATCGTGTATTCTGCAAATGCCATAGTGGGAGCAATAATTGTTGTATAATTTGCAGATCAGATTTTGGACTATTTGGCGAGTTGGCTGGAAATGCATGCAGATACCTGAAGATTAGACATGGAAGCCTGCGATTCAAGAGTGGAAGTCGATAAAGAGGTCATCTCAGAAAGGTGCAAAACAAATCTATACTCGAACATTCTTTTTAGCCTTTAACCCGAGACATTGCATCTTTTCATTTAATTGGTAAGAACTTTAATTCAATTATAACTTTTTTTATTCCTAAATTAATAATATAAAATATCATCATTTCAAAAAATAAATATATAATACATATTAATTGATATTTATTTTTCATGGTAAATTTATTATGGCATTTATTTTTTGTCTTTTCAATATTTAACTGCTTGAAAAAATTTCAAAATTGAAATAAAGTGAAACAATTCCATTTTCGTGATACATCACTATGTGCGGGTGAAAAGGGATAATTTTTCATAGGAGGCTTCTATCCAAGTGGAGGAATTGCCCCACTGCCAAAATAACTTGCATTTGGGCATAAAAAAATTGTAGAGGCAGTGTTTGAATGTTATTTTTATGATGGAAATGGACTCAACACCATCAAAAACGTCTTAAAACACCAAAAAATTTGAAGTTTAACAATGAAAACTTGGATTTACAAAAATCCTTGCCAAATTTCCTTTAAATATAACTAGAATTTTAATAACTTTCTCCCAGCCAGTTACCAATATTATAATGTTTGATATGTAAGTCGCTCATTTCTCTATTAAAATAAAGTATTTTGAAGAAGGCGAAAGAAGACGGGGAAGTGTCTTTGAAAACATGTGTAATATATTAATCACATGCGTTATAGTAGCTTTGGTCGCATCAAGTGAATAAATCCTCTGGTTTTGGTTTATTCGCACTAATCACATCTCTATATTCACGTGTTTAATAAATTAGCATTTTCGCATTACGGTGCAAAGGGAATGCAGACCGTGTTAACTGGAGTGTTGAGGACTGATTTTAAATGTTGAATCTATTTTACGTTTACAAATACAATTCTAAAAATGCAAAATTACAACTTCGGCCATTCTCTAATTATTAACCTTTGTTAGAAAAAATTAAGTTTAATAAAATATCAAACTAGCATTTGCACATTAGGGTGTAAAGGGAAAGCAAGAAGAAGTGGGGCTGATTTTAAAATTGTTAAGTGGAGGATATCTCTACAATGTTGGTTTACAAATTCTTAAAGTGTTAGTTTTTCAAGTCTTACACTAATAAGGTCTTGGCTTAATTGCTGAAGGATTTTTATTTGAATTTAAGGTGGATGAGGATTTGTTGATTTTTTTTTTTTTACTTGACTATTTAGATTGATTCTCCAGGGAATATGTTCATGTTTTGTTTGAATGTTTATTAAAGGTTGTAGTGTGTTACAGAGTTTGTTAGGTTGCATTGACTTTTAATAAATTTAAAAGAAAAATACATGTATGCCAAGTAGCTCTTCGGACCAATAGTTAGAAATAATTAATACCTACTTGTCTATGGTTGTAATTCTCCATTTGAGGAATTTGTTCCTACATAATAGGAATTTAGTTTCTCCTAGTTTAGTGTGTGGTTGAGAGAATCTTTCAACCACACTACTGTACTTCTAAGATAGAATTCATATCTTAAGACTATTGCTTGTATAAATATGTGTGTAAATTTCCTCATTAATAATAATAGAATATATTGTTGTGTGCTATTTATCTTGGTATCAGAGCCTGTGAGAGCCTGGCCCCTCCTGGGCTAAGGAAATAAAGAGATTAACAACCTGGAGCTAAGTGTGGCTGCGTGGTGGCTATGTGTCCACCTGAGGGAGAAGTGTGGATCGTTGCTTTCAGACTCACTGCTGAAAAAGGCCCAACAGAGTCTCGATCAGTGATCAGCGTCGTTGCCATGGTGTGCCCACAATTTGTACTGTTCGGAGACTCCATCACTCAACAATCATTCAGGCCCGGTGGATGGGGATCAACTCTTGCTGATTCCTACTCTCGCAAGGCCGATGTTGTTTTGTGGGGATACGGTGGCAAGAAAAAAAAAAAACAATAGAGAACTTTGGCTTCACAACATTCGTGTCGATCTGGGTTTTGCTATGAGCAACATTTTCTTAAGGATCCATATCTGATCGGATCAGATTGACCTGCCCTACTCCATGGACACATTCGATGACTCATGAAAGTTCAATGGAATCGGTCTTGCATATGTGCAGAGCCTTGGCCAGATTGCGAGAGAGGTCAAATGCTCAGGACGATTTTCCATTTTAAGCAAAGAGGAATATTGTGTTTTCGGCTGCAAAGGCAGATCTGTCTATCCATTTTCTAGAATTGATCATGCGCATGAGGGAATCATCATAACAAGGTATTAGTTTTTTCTTTTTGGCCCTGTGTTTTTGAAAGAAAGTCGGTTTTAAGTGCTTCGGTGAGCCGCCATGGTTGTCTCAATGAAAAATCTCGATCCAACATTTCAAGGTAAATTTTACTGTGGAGATTCTTATATAGTTCTACAAACAAGCGCAACAAAAAGTGGATCTGTGTGGTGGCTGGTGGCATCAAGGCCTAAGTGGTGTGGAGGGAGGACTGAGCCTGGAGCGCTGTTGGTAAAAGCTCTAGAAGGTTGCACAAATCGAATCTCAAGAGGCAAATCTGTTTGTTGTATTGTTCCTGGTTGCGTGGAGATGGACGTTGCCCAAATCTGAACAATCTGAGCTGTGACATTGTAGTGGGTAGTAAAGGAGTGCCGTGGAAAGAGGTTGGAGAACGTTGGATCGCTGGTTTCTCTGGGCAACCAGCAGACGAATGATCAGTTCCTGTCAGGGCCATGGGCATCAAAGAAGCATGCAGGCATCTTTGAGGAGCCAGAGAAGCCTTTAATCTGCATACTAAGACGCACGACTTCGTTAATGAATGTGGCTATTACAATAAATCCGATTCGTAGTCCCATCCTCCCAAGAAGCAGCTGGTGAAAGCAGCAGAGACATGAAAGACATCAATGAGTTCCTTGTTGACATTCTTGGTGAACGCTTAACATAGAATGGGCATTTGGTTGCTGTGAATTGTGGAGCAGGCGTTGGGAGGGTCACAAAGCGCTGACTTCTAAAGCATTTTCATGAGGTGGATCTGGTAGAACTTGTTTCACATTTTCTGGAAAGTGCTCCTGAAAAGATGAAGGTTGGCAGTCAGTCCAAATCAGTGGCAAATCATTCTGTGAATTTGTACTGTATTTCTCTGCAAGAATTCACTCCAGACGAAGGCAGATATGATGTTATATGGATTCAATGGTGTATTGGTCACCTTACAGATGCTGATTTTGTTGCATTTTTTTTAATCAAGGTGGGATTATATATATACAAAACGAAGGCCCAGAAAGGCTTTCCTCAAGAATTGTATTAGTCAAAATGTATGTGTTGACAACAGAGCCACCTGCAATCATGCAAGAGGTTTCCCATGAAAGAAGATCAAAGAGACGAACTAAGAAATCCCCAATCATGTTAGCAGGAATTGTTGCGAAAGGTGCTCAGTGATCATTAAGAGCAATGCAATCAAAGTGATGTGCAGGCATTGATCAACTTCAAGTAAATTGTTAGCAGTTCGAGTCTTTTGCATTGGGAAGTCAACAAGAGTTGCTGCGTGGAGAAGAAAGCAGAGTGGGTAAAAAAAATTTTGGTGAGCTGTTGGTGTGTGCGGATTTCCTCAACGTTCTTGATGCCTTGCTACTACACCAGTCAGCTGTGTGGTTTGTTTGCAATTCACTAGTATGTTTTGTGCAGATCAAAAGTGTTGCCATGATGTCATGTTGTATATTGTTTTAAGAATGGTCATGTGAGTAATGTAAATCTGGTTGAAAGAATTAATTTATTTATTGTGACATTTAGCTTGGCAAACTATTGTCATGAGTATAAATCTATTTTGGAATTTTCCATTCCAACAATAGGCAAATTTATTTGCAGGAATGTTCTACTACCATATACGATGATGACATGACAATGAAAATGGCATGAAAGAATAGTGGTTGGAGCTGCATGATGATCGTGTTTGTGTGATCAGGGGAGTAGATTGTGATGGAAAGTAGCGAGCATGAGGCAGCATGCTTGAGAGCAGTGACTAGCCTTGATACTCTAGGGGAAGTGGCATTGTTTTACCAGGGGAGTAGATACTGAAACGCAACAGAGGAATGGACCATGGAGTTTTGGATTATTATTTTGAAGGGAAAATTGTGTTCTCTTTGTATGGTTGTGTGCCTATGTCTGAATCATCAGTGTTTGAGTCCAGGTGAAAGGTCGTTAATCCGTTTCTTTATCAGTAGACCCCTCACAGGGATCGTTGGTGAAAAATAGTTGTTGTTATGTTTGGGAAATAATCATCTTTGAGCGAAGATAGAGAAATTAAATTTGAAGAGTTTATGTTGTATTTTCTTGGAATCATATTTAAATATTATTGAGCCTTATTGAGCCTAGCTAACTCAATGTAGGCAAAGTTATTCTGTTAGAATTTGCAACCCTAACAAATGACAGGATAAGCATGGAATTCCAAGAAGTTATTTGAGCAGACAAAGATGCCCAAGATGTGAATAATGAACAGATGAGGCAAAGCACCGGTGACAACATTTATGGTGGACAACAAAGTAGATGTTTGTTTGAATTAGTCTGGTTTGTGGAATAGACTCCCTAGCATGTTATAAGCAAGTCCAGTTGTTGTAATGATCATTGAATGTACCAAAAAACTCCAAAATGTGGAATGAAATGTAAGTTTTAAAGGCATCTGAAAGTTCGTGGTGATCTTAAAACCACTTTGTAGTGGTTTATGGTCAGCCTGAAACCATCTTTTGTCACTGTAAATTGAGGCTTGGTGGTGAGCCGAAAACCATCTATAGAGTCTTTGTGGCTAAAGTGCTTTTGTGACCAGCGTGTCTTTGTGGTTGAAGTGCTTTTGTGACCAGCGTGTCTTTGTGGCAGAATTGCCTCTATGTCTTGAAGTGCCTTTGTGGCAGAATCACCTCTGTGGCTTGAGGTGCCTTTGTGGCCAGGTGTACACGAGAGCTTTGTGCTCAATTGAGCAGGTATACTACAAAACACCTGGTTCAAACTCAGATGATTTTTTAATTTTTTGAGTAGAAGGGGATCCATGGGAATCCTCATCTTCGTTTGATGATTTGCAAGAGGAGGCAGATCGGAGAAGTTGTGGATCTGTCCAAGGGAGGCAAATTGTGTTTTGGAGGTTTTGTACATGCAATTCGCCTGATGGTGGTGGATTTGACTATCATGACAAGTAGTCATTAAAGGCGAGACTTAGAAATAATTAATTCCTACTTGTCTATGGTTGTAATTCTCCATTTGAGGAGTTTGTTCCTACATAATAGGAATTTAGTTTCTCCTAGTTTAGTGTGTGGTTGAGAGAATTTCTCAACCACACTACTGTACGTCTAAGATAGAATTCCTATCTTGATATTATTGCTTGTATAAATATGTGTATAAATTTCCTCATTGATAATAATAGAATATATTGGTGTGTGCTATTTTATCTCCAATTTCCTAAATTTTTGAGATTATTCCAATTCTAATAAATGCATATTCTAATTAGATGGTGAAATTAATATATCATCAAATTTTATTTAGAAAATGGTCTATTTTACAATAAGATGTGTAATTCCTTTTTTAGATTGTGCCACATGGCTCCATGCCCACCAATTTTATATAATTTTGAGATTATTCCAATTCTAATAAATTCATATTCTAATTAAATGTGGAAATTAATATATAAGAAAATTTTATTTAGCAAAATGGTGTATTTTAATATCTATAATTCTTTCTTTTTCTCAAGTTAAAGTTGACCCATAACCTCTTTATATATGGTTAATCAAGTAAATGTGTGCATTGGCAAAACATTCTTTGTTGTCCAATAGTTTTTTAAGTTATATTTATGAAGCCTTTGTCTATATCAACCACATTAATAATATTAATGTGGGTGTACTAGTTATCATTTATCATTTCATCACTTACTTCCTTCTTAGCATTCTATTTTTTAAATTTTTTTATATATTTCCTTGATTTGTTTATAATTTTTTGAAAATGATTTGAAATTTTTTATGAGTTTTTAAATATGACTGATTATTCCAGATATTATGTAAAATTTTAAAAGCTTATTCATACTTCTAAATGTCATAATTAGTTTAAGTTTAGATTAATTCTGTTGAGTTCTAGTTAAGTCTCACTTTAGTAATTTATTATTGTCTCTTATCTATTTGGCTGTTAAGAATATTGAGAAGAGCAACTAAGCTTCAAAGTCTTTCAATTTTTTAACATAGTATCAAAGCTTGGGTAAGACTCCTTAAGAACAGCAGAGAGAATGTGATGAGCTCTCAAACGACAAAGAAGCCAATACTGTGAAAAAGGCTGCGAGAATTAGTCGCAACCCAAGCGAAAAAAAGACCCTTAATATTGGAAAGAAAAAGACGGCCCATGAGGCAATTAGCATAAAGTCAAAGGATCATCACAGCCCTCGGGAGACTGAACATGCAATGAAAGCAGGAAACTCGCGAAACTAAAATTGAGATAATTATTATCCTTGTTTCATTAGTTGAAGAAGAATGGATCACTGAAGATAGGGCACATCTAGGTGAGCAAGAAATAAAAAATTTTAGACGCATAGCGTTGTCTATTTAAACGTTTTTCATTTTTTCCTTATTTATCTCATTGCAGTTTAATAAAGTCAAATGTTTTATGTATCCCATAAATCGGTATGCTCCTTCGCAAAGCTCCTTTCTTTGCGTTTGTTTTCTGTTTGCTGTAATTTGCTTTAAGATCAAGGTAAGAAGTGTCGTCACTCTCCAGCCCTTAGATTTACTTTCTGGTATCCCTAATTATTCCCTGGATTAACCGTTTGCTCTGCTTGACCATTCAGTTTGATTGAGAAAAACTATAATATTATATTCAAACATATTAGGTATTCAACCAACCCTAGTATGTTTGACATAGAAGCAGTTGTTTATAATGCGATTTTTTTGAAAGTTTTTTCAGTATGGTTTTCCTGTCAAAATCCTGCAGCAATTTATTAGAATAGCAATTTTGATACCTAGTTTCTGCACAATCAAAGCGTCGTACGGGTTAGCTAGTTTCTGCACAATCAAAGCGTCATAGGGGTTTTTCAAGGCACTGAATCTAAATATGCAGTTAAAAACCATTTTAACTTCAAATTTTTCTGCCGGATTCCATCACCTAAATCTCTAAAAATTCTCATTATAGACAACTCCTGACATATAATATGGCAGCCTGGACTTGTATAATGTAAAATTGTTATCCCTGATAGGATAAAAACGAGAGTAATCGCTCGATTCTGTTCGATATATTAGTCATGATGTCTAAGTTGTAGAAGTGTTTTCAACGATATTGAACCAGGCAAACCAAGTTGTGCGTTGGATCATGTTTCACATAAACCAATGACACCCAAAGCAATCTGTATTCTTGACCATGATTTTGGATGGGATATCTTTGGGAGACATATTATAGTGCTGGGATTTTGGTGACACTTTTGTATGAGGAGTTGCGGTAAATAAAGTTATATTTAAAAATTAAAAAAAAAATGGTAATAAGGAAAAAATATTAATATTGGTTATAAATTTAAAAAAAAATTAAGTGATATTTTAATTTTACATTAATTTAGATAGAAT
>APFE031490954.1:86730-102343 GCA_000404065.3 Pinus taeda | reverse complement strand
GAAGGTAGAGGATGGGAACTGCCTTATCGTAGTGTTTGTAACCATGAGCAGGAAAGGAATGAGCACTGTTGTAGCGGTAGCCTGGGCGCAGAGAAGAGCCCAGCGACAGGCTGGTGGTTGCTTAAAGCCGTTGGATGCAACGTAATAATTGACAAACTTATCGCAAAGTTTGTCACCTGGAATTTGTAAAGGACCACGACCGCGGAGCCACTAAACTTATGCCAATTATTTTCATCGTGCCCCTGAGTCTGAGCTCCTCTGTATGCAAAATCGGCTAAACAAGATTCATTATTGTTGACTGACAGCTAATTGGTCGATGGAGTATTGAATAAAGAGATTGTGAAACTATTGTAAGTTTCCCTTATTTAATAGCCTCATGGGTCTCACTCAATCAATATGGCATATGAGGTGTGTTGGTGGCACACTAAACAATACCCCTCATTTGACTATATATTGAAAAATACCTTTAAAAATTGCATTATTTAACCTCTTACCAATACAAAACCAATATACCTTCTCAATTTAAACAACCCCTACTTTCACTAGATATTGTAAGTATCCATTTTTCCATTAACATTTTTTATACCCTTTTATGGTTTTCCATTAACTTTGAGCTCCATTTTGTTGTACCTGCCAATATAAAAACCCTTTACCCCTTATCTATCCCCCAATATATTATGTCATTTTTTCCTCAATAAATATCACCCAATATGAACCCACATGCTGTGGTATTGCTCCCCTAGTGAAGCCCCCGTGGGCCTGGTATATTAATATAATTATATATTTGATTTTTGGCTTAGTTTAATTTTATGATGGGTATGGACATTGGTAGGGAAATGTATTAAATACCGTCAATGGTGTTATGAATAATAACTCAAAGATATTCATAATATTCATGTGTTCGTATACGATGTTTGGATATTTTAATATAGAGTCTTTTACAGTGGTATCAGAGCCATTGGTGAGCTATGGGATGTCAAGAAAAGCGAAAAAAAGGGATTGTTATCAATTGGAAAGGAAGAAATTCTATAAGTCAAGGAAGGAAAAACAAAGAGATTGTTACTAAGGATGAGGGAGAGTCGAAAGAGTTAGGTGAACCAATGGGTGATCACAAAATTACCAAGTTTGAAGATGCATTACAACAGACCGCTGCTACTCAAGACACAATTGTGGAACTTTTCAAATTGCATATTGGGAAACCTAACTCGCAAAGAAATAATGGGGAGGGTGGCTCTCATTCAGGCAGGGAAGGTCCATCACATGAACTTGCCAACATTTCAAGCAGCCCATTCGTTGGACCAACTATGCCTCCATTCTTGGATGATTCCTCCAGGGAGAAAGACTTTCCTTCACCAATTGTGGAGACAGTTAAAACTTGGATGAAGGAATATGATGTGTTTCCGCCCAACGTGAAAGCAACTATAACCATCAATAAATATTATTTCATGAGGAGAAAACAACAAAGGAAGGCAACAACATATGGGGTCCTTAACCAAACCTAGATCTGCAAAAAGTTGTAGGGAAAGTAACTCTTCCTTACTTTGACGGATCAACGAATTCTTTTGTAAGATCATGGGTGAAGAAGTTAGATACATATTTCCAGCTTAATCCCATGCATGAGAGAGATTCCATTAAAATATGCCACGCTTCATCTTGATGGAGAAGAACACGAATGGTGGCAATATGGGATGATAAATCTAGGACAAGAAAACATAATTTCTTATATCGAATTTGCGTAGAGATTGATAGAGATATTTGACATGAAGGACACTAGGTTGTACTTCCGGGAGCTAACCCAACTCTGACAGACAAGAAGCATTGAATCTTATATCATAGAGTTCCAGAGGCTTGCATTAATGGTCACCGACCTCTCAATAGTGTAGATGGTCATGTTGTTCATCGAAGGGTTGTGAGAGCCCCTACATGGTTGGGTCAATGCCTACCAACCAATTACCTTGCAAGACACAATTAGGAGAGTAAGGGATATGCAAGATGCAGTACCCAAGGCTAGATTCCTACACAAACCAACTATTCCTCAAAGGGGAAAGGAGGTCAAGTAGAAGCAAAGGGAGCCATTAGGGAAGAGAAAGTTAGATGATAAAACTAGGAACAATCTCAGGAGGAGAAGACTACGCTTCTCTTTTTCGGAACCTTGGGAACTAGGGCATCAATTTACTAAGGTAAAGGCCCATTATATTGAAGTATTTTCTAAGAGCGAAGACGAAGAAGAGGAGCTAGAGTCAGATTAGGGAGAATCACAAGGTATGGGGGCAGTACAAGAGGTGATCCAGGAATGGATTATTGCTTCAGGGGTCCTAAGATACCACAGTCTTCGAGTTTGGGGCACCATACAAGGGAAGAAGGTGACCATGATGATTGATGGTGGGGCCTCCCACAACTTCATTGATGTAGAATTTGTAGCTAGAAGAGGATTGACAACTCAAGAATTTGGAGGATTTACATATTTTATTACTAGGAAGAAGGAGCACTACCACATGCCATGCAATAAGATTATCCCTAATATGAGTCTAACAATGGGGATTTACATGGTCACAGGTAACTGTTTTGTTGTGGATTGTCTAGACTCCCATGTAGAATTACGGGTTCAATGGTTATATTCAATTGGTACTCATACATTTAACTATCAAGACTTGGAATTTTCATTTATAGGTCTAGATGGTAAGAATTTGACGCTGAGAGGAATGCATTCATACCTACCCAAGATTGTGACATCCAACAAGATGGAGGCAGATCTTCGATATGGGGATATTGTATGGGTTGTGGAGTGTCGAATCATGGAGAAGAAACTGGAAGAACAACATAAGGAGTATCCCCCTGACATCATGGCATTGTTGCACAAGAACCAAAAGGTTTTTGGAGATATACCACCAGGACAAACACTAGATAGGGGGTTTGAGCACATCATTGAACTAAAGGAAGGGGTCCAAGTTGTCATCACTACCTTGTATTGACATCCCAAAGCATATAAGGATGAGATAAAGAAGGAAATAGGAGTTGTTGGCATTATGACACATTCGACCAAGCTCAAGCCCTTTTTCTTCATTTTTGCTTTTGATCAAGAAGGATGGGTCCCTAAGGATGTGCATAGACTATTGGGCACTAAACAAAAAGACCATAAAAAATTGATATCATATCCCCAAGATCGACGAGCTGATGGATGAACTAAAGGGGGCCAAGTAATTCTCAAATATTGCCCTCCACTTAGGTTATCACCAGATCAGAGTTCGGTATCAGGACATTCCAAAGACAACTTTCATATGCCACTAGGACACTATGAGTTCCTAGTGATGCCTTTTGGATTTACCATTTCCCCTGTGACATTTCAGTCATGTTTGAACCATCTGTTTAACAAGCAGTTATGAAAATTTGTGTTGGTATTATTCGACGACATCATAATTTACCGTCGAACATGGGAGGAGCATCTACAACACTTGGACGAGATTTTGGGAATACTAGAGGCACAAAAATGTTATGCCAAAATCTCCAAATGTGAGTTTTACATGACAAATTTTTTATATTTGGGTCACATAATCGGAGGCCAAGGTATCAAATTACACCAAGAGAATATTGAAGTCATTCTCAATTGGTCCACTCCCAAAAATGTAACATAATTAAGAAGCTTCTTGGGTATTTGCACCTATTATAGAATATTTGTTAAGGGATATTCACAATTGGTAGCACCTCTTACTGACCTGACTAAAGGAGGAGCCTTTGTATGGACAAAGACAACATAGGAGACATTTGAGTGAATGAAGGAAGTGATGAGTTCATGCCCAGTTTGTTATGAAACCAGCTCAAGACAAGATAGAAAAGATAGATCAACGCCTTAGAATTTAGCCTCTTCGAGGGGGCAACCTCCTTTACATTACATAAATGAGCAATTTTTGGATGATTCAAATGATAAAACCTGCTTTCTATATATAGGAGTCTAAGGAGTCACAATATAACCCAGCCGACCTAACAATAATAACATAAAGCCACAAAAATAACAATAGAGGGATTCTATGGGGCACAGTAATAACAATATGGGGACAATAGGGGCACAAAAATATTAATAAGGGGTACAACTACAATAGTAATGGGGTAATCACTAGTATTATAGGGACCCAACACAGTTCTAGCCTTGCTGGACTTCTCGCAACCATTCATAATGGAGTGTGATGCTTCTTAGGAAGGAATTGGGGTTTTTTTAACACAAAATCATCATCTCATTTATTTTGAGAGTAGGAAGCTCCAGGAGTATGAGCGCTCTTATTCCATTCATGACAAATAAATGCTGATAATTATGCATGCGTTGGCCAAGTTTCGACCATATCTAGTGGGCAATAGGTTCAGGGAAAAAAATGATCATAATAGTCTCAGGTACTTCCTCGATCATAAGGGATTGAACGAGAGACAACAAAAATGGGTTAGAAAGATCCAAGCCTATGACTTTGAGATCGAATATGTCAAAGGAAAAAACAATGTAGTAGCATATGCTTTATCCAAGAGACCATCTATCTTCCCCCTCATAGACATTGTGGAAGACTGGAAGTCCCATCTCTTGGTGGAATACTCGAAGTACCATTAAGCTTGTGAAATTATTTATGGAAATTCATCAGACAATTGATATAGAGTTGTCAATGGTATTATCTATTATAAGGACTGAATCTATCTAGTACCAAAGACCCAACTAAAGATGAAGATTATACAAGCAACCTAAGGCTCCCATCTAGTAGGACATCTGGGATTTTTGAAGACTTACAAGACCATTAGGGAGAGGTTCACATGGAAGGGAATCAAGAGGGAAATTATCAAATACGTCTAGGAATGTGGTACTTGTCAGAGCAATAAGACTGAACATACACACTTGGTAGGTTTGTTACAACCGCTGATCATTCTGAAAAAAAAAATGGGAGAGTGTCTCCATGGATTTCATTACATGACTGCCCTCATCCCAAGGAAAAGATTATATCTTCGTAGTGGTAGATTGTTTGACCAAATATGGCCACTTTTTTGTGATCTCCTCTAGAAGCTTTGCATCTCAGATAACATAAATATTCTTCCAAGGAGTATTCCATCTACATGGTTTTCCCAAAACCATTGTTAGTGACCATGATAGTAGGTTCATGGGAGAATTCTGGTAGGATTTATTTATGTTAGCAGGCACAAAACCACTCCTAGTACAAGTTACCACCCGTAGATAGATGGACAAACAAAAAATTTAAATAAATGGTTGGAAGGTTACTTACGGAACTATGTCACAGGGCAACAAAGATCATGTGCTAAGTGGTTGTGTTTAGGAGAGTATGTCTATAACATAACTTATCATATGTCCATAGGGATGTCACCTTTCTAAGCCTTATATGGATATGATACATTGTCTTTTACAGACACAACATTTGGAGATAGCAGGGCATCATTAGCCAAGGATTGGATCCAAGGATGCTAGGATATTCTTAGGGCACTCAAGGATAACCTACAGGAATATCGTAATCGAGATAAGTTATATGAAAATCGACAAAGGCTAGAAAGAAGTTTCGAAGTGAGAGATGTAGTTTACATCTCACTACAACCATATAGACAATCTACCTTGAAGCAGAAAGGAGAAGAAAAATTAAATCCACGATTCTATGGACCTTATCGAGTTATATGAATATTAGGAGAGGTGGCATATGATTTAGACCTTCCAGTAGAGAGAAAAATTCAAAACATATTTCATGTTTCTTGTTTGAAGAAGTCAGCAGGGGAGAATTCAATAAGGAAGTCAAATTTCACACTGTCATATCTTTTTTGATTACAAAATATGTTTCCAATTGTAAATTTGTGCATAACTCAGTTCTCTAATCATTATTCCCTATATAAGTACTTACAATCAAAGAATTAATAAGGATATCTAATCTTTTTTCCCTATGTAAGTACTTACAACCAAAGAATTAATGGGTTAGTGCAAAGAAAAGTGCACAAAAATATTATGTGGTGAAAATTTTTGGGAATAGAAACTACACTGCACCATAAAAGAAAATTTAAGTTCTTTCAAATCCTATTGGGACAACTTTGGCCTGTTATGATAAGGCTCAAGGAGTAGGCTCCCCCTTACCTATGGAGTGTAGGCTCTTGCTAAGCCATAAGTTTCTAGTATATCGTGCTTGCATGCAGATATATTGTTGGCATTATAGTGGTAGCGACGAGGTTTTCTCTTCTTGATGTCATAGTGGTAGTCGCGAGGTTTAATGTTGGGCCTCACCCAGATTTAGTCCAATGTGTTACCAATTCACCAACATTAAAAAAATAATTATTTCTTACAAATTACAGAGTTCCATAGTCTAAGAATCACAGTGGGATTCTCTCATTGTCATTTCTAAAACTCTATTGTTATATAATCATCTTTTGTGCAACAGTATAATATATTCATTTTAGAATAATATTTAAAAATAAAAACTGTAGAATACAAGAATCCATCAAGATCCGACCTCAACATTTTGGTTTTTATAAAAAAATAGATTTACTATTGCAAATTTGTCCCATACTTACTACAAAGTATAGCTTTTCGCCTCTTTGATTTTCCTCTAGTTGAGGAATCATAAATATGAAATTTGTGAAAATGTGGATAGTTTTCTTCCTTTGAATCGATTTGTATGCACATTAATTACTCTTCCATTTCAATTATAGCTTTTGTATCTGCATTAAATTGCTTTTACATTTCCGTTTTCTCTCCACAATAGAAATATTCTTTTAAAGACTATAGTGACAGTAATGGAGTAGATATAAAATAACGATATTCTATTAAAAACTGTATTGATAGTAATGGACTAGATTCTTAATTTCTAAATAGGTTTAGTTATAATATTATGAGTTAATATCATGTTGGAAAAATTAATGCCAACCACCACAATTCTTAAACTCAAAACAACCATACTTGTGGTACACGAGTAAATCAAGCAAGTATATTTTTATTGTAGGTTGCAAATTTTGTTTTCAGGCTCAAGGACAAGAACTTAAATGAAAATCTAAGTGGGAGTACAAAATTTCCATTCCGCAACACATCAAATAATTAAAATGAATGACAATTTAATGCAGGGTTGGTAAAATGTATGGTCCAAGCATTTATTCTGCAACTGATATATGTACTCTGCAACATCTCCAAGTTTAGAAAATTATGTTTTTAGTACAAACACCTATCCTAGGTTTTAATTCTTTATCTTGTCACGAATTAAAATATTAAAATGTATGGTTGAATAACACAAGTATGTATAATTCGTTTTCTTAGATGTGGGAGTAAGTCTCAGAGATCAAGGGGAGAAAATTGTGGAGCATTTTTTGGTGGGCAATTGAAACAACCAGTTATTGGGTTTTGTAGTGAGTAACTCCGCAACGACTAGTGAAATGTACATCTCTGTAAGAAATATATATTTTTTTACTTGGTGAAGCAGCCACAATTTCCATATCATTATGTGAATGTATCTTCATGTATTCAAAAATATAATCAAAATTTCGTTGTGCCTTTTTTTCCTTTTTTGTTGTGCATAAAATTTCTGAGCTTTTACTTTTGTTTAGTTGCGCAAATCAGATTATGAATTAACATTCGCAACATTGTATTGAGGAGTTTCATTTTCTTAATCTTTCACGTGGTATCAGAGTGGGTGTAAAATTTTGTTAGTGTGAGTGCAAGGTTTTTTTACCAAGTGTTAAAGGTTGTTTTGAAGGAAGTTCTTTTTTTGGAGCATATTTACTAGCAGGGAGAAAGTTTTTTTTTGCAGTCATAAATGGCAACATCAAGCAAAAGCTCCCATCATGACTTGATTATGGACTAGTTGAGTATAGATAAATTGTAAGCAAGGTCGTGTGTCACTATTTAAACCTTCAACCCTTAAAATGATATACGAAAAACTACATTCTGTGCACTTTTAATCAATTTTTATGAAATTCAAATCCGATACTAGTAGAGGAAGTTATGATGATTTTTCCAAGGTCACCAGTTTGAGACTAAATTATGGAGCATGCAAAAAAACCTAACTTCTTCGGATCATATCTCATAATATATAGAGAACTAAGATATGAACTTTTTACAGGAAGTTCATCAAGATTTCGGCTCCACGTGGTCGCAATTTTAGCTTCTGAACCTTTGTAGAAAAAACATTATAATGAAAATTACAAGATAGCTTGTTTGCAATAGTGAAACCATAGAATCTACAGCTCTGATACCAAATTTTATGCAACCAACTCATAAAGCAGAAGAAATGATAGTTCAACGACTTAAAAATAATCTTCTTCGAGGGATAACCTTATTTATATTACATAAATGAACAATTCTTGGATGATACAAATGATAGGACCTACTTTATATATATAGGAGTCGAAGGGGTCATAATATAATTAGAGCCTACATAATAATAATAATGTAAGGGCATAACAATAAAAATAGTGGTATTCTATGGGGCACATCAATAACAACATGGGGGATACATGGGCACACCAATAACAATAGGGGGCTACACCAACAATAACAATAAGGAGAATACTCTAGTACTATAGGGAACTAACATGCTCCTCAACTTCAAAAAAATGTTGTCCTCAATGCTTGAGTAGTTCTAGATGCTTCTGTATAAAATTCTCATGCTCCCATGTTGAATACTCAGAGGGTAATTTCTCCCACTTAATGAGATACATTGAAATTAATCGATTCCCTAGTTTTTGGGTTCTTGTTTCTATAACTGCTTTAGGATCAAATATGATTTTTCTTTCTTTTTCAACTTTTGCCAACACTGTCTGAACTGGGAGCTTGTCATCGATAACCTTCTTTAAGCATGAAACATGGAAACTAGGTGTACTCAGGAAGATGCAGACGTCTATAATTTATATGCCATAGTACCAATCTCTTGCAACACCTTGTAAGGACCATAGTTCTGGGATGATATTTTATTGTCCTTATTAGTTTGCTTGAGGGACATTTGTTTGTATGGTTGTAGCCATAAAAAAAACCAGTCACCTACATCAAAACTTCTTTCAATGAGATGTTGATCTTCCTATTGTTTCATTCGATTTTGTGCTAGAGTTAGGTTATCCTTTAAGAGTTGGAGAACTTGTTGTTGATGTTTGATGTGATCTTCTAGCGCTTGAACCTTAGAATTTTCTCTTAAATATGATGTGATGGATGGTGGATGATATCCATAAAATGCCATAAAATGGGGTCATTTTTGCTATAGTATGGGAGGAAGGTTATACCACCATTCAACTAGAGGTAACCACTTATCCTATTGTGTTTGTTTATTAGATACAAAGCAATGAAGATATCCTTCCAAATATTTGTTCACTATCTCAGTTTTCCCGTCAGATTGAGGATGATAAGATGCGTTATGTGCTAATTGAGTACTAATACAAGAAAATAATTCCACCCAAACATTTCGAGTAAAAATGGGATCTTTGTCACTTACAATAATCTTTGGGTTTCCATGTAGCTTTTGAATTGTTTACATAAATGCAGTAGCAACTGTACTTGATTTAAAAGGATGAGATAATGCAAAAAAGTGTGCATACTTGGTAAGTCTATCAACTACCACCATGATGACACCCTTTCCTTCAGACTTGGGTAAACCTGTGATAAAATCCATTGAAACATCCTACCAACACTAACTTGGAATGGCTAAAGGTTGCAACTGACTCGGAGTCTTAATTATCTCACCTTTATTTTGTTGGCAAACCAAACAATCTACCACAAACTTCTGAATATCATATGCAAGGCCATCCCAAAAAAATTCCTTCTTAACCCCATGGTAAGTTTCTAAAAATCCTGAGTGCTGTCCTAAGGGCGAGGTGTGCAATTCCAAAAGAATCTTTTGCTTTAGTATGGAATTCTTACAAAGATATAAGTGATATTTGTACCATAATGAATAGTTCTTCTAGCTAAATGTATCAAATGTACTAGGATCTTGTTGCAACTTGAAAGAGTGTCCACACCTCTTCATCATTCTTCCATTCATCCCTTTCTTCGGTTATCCATTCAGGTTGGATAATAGAAATGGCACAAAACAATGCTTCCACATACTCATCCTTTCTTGAGAGTGCATTGGAAACAACATTTTTCTTCCCTTTTTTGTATATGATTTCAAAGTCATAACCCAACATCTTTGTGACCCATTTTTTCTACTCTTTTTAATATAATCTTTGTTCCCAAAATTATTTCAGACTATCGTGCTCCATTTTTACCTTCAAGTGTCTTCCTATTAGGTAAGGTCGCCATTGCTTTAGTGCATATAGTATTGCCAATATTTCCTTCTCATAAATAGGTTTGTGTAAATGCTTCCCTTGATTGGACAACTTTCAAAAGCAATGGATCTTCATTCTTGCATTAAAACAACACCAATCCCATTTCCCGAGGCATCATATTTCACAATAAAGGTTTTTGTGAAGTCTGGAAAAGCTAAGACGGTGCTTGGCCCATTACCTCTTTAAGATGTTCAAAGGTCTTAGTTTCTTTTGTAGTCCAAGAAAATTCATATTTCTTAAGTATGTTGTTAGAGGTGCTGCTATTCTCCCATAATTCTTAACAAATTTGTGATAATACATTGTCAACCCAAGAAATCCTTGAATATGCTTTATGGTTGTGGGGATTTTCCATTCCTTAATAGATTTAATTTTGTTAGGGTTTAACTTAACACCATCATGAGATACAATATGACCCAAATATTCCACTTCCTATACTCCAAAGAAACATTTGGAGGTTTTTGCATATAATTGTTTCTCTTGCAATAATTTGAGCACCCTGTCAACATGTTGAACATGATATTTCCAAGACTTTTTGTAGGTTAGTATATCATCAAAATATACCAACACAAAATTTCTAAGGAAGGATTTGAAAATGGAATTCATCAAACCTTGAAATGTGGAAGGTGCACTAGTAAGGCCAAAAGGCATGACCAAAACTTCGCAATGACCCTCATGAATTATAAATGTTGTTTTTGGAATGTCTTCAATCTTCATTCTAATTTGATGAAATCCCGAATGAAGATCCAACTTGGTGAAGTAAATTTATCCATGTAATTCATCCAACAATTCATCAATGACAGGAATGGGAAATGTATCTTTAATAGTGACTTTGTTGAGCTCCCTGTAATCTGGACACATGCGCCATGATCCATCCTTCTTGTGCACCAATAATACTGGAGCAGAGAAAGAACATTGAATAACTTGAATTATACCAAACTCTAACATTTCTGCAACCATGCATTCAATTTCACTCTTTTGTGCGTAGGGATATTTGTAAGGTGTGATTTTTGGAGGAACACTTCCTAGATTCAAATGAATAGCATGATCATGATCTCGAATATGTGGGATGTCTTTGGGAGTTTGAAATACCTTAGAATGATTGTCCAAGACTTTTTGGATATCTGGACAAATAGAGGATTTCAATGTTTGAACCTCTAGTGAGCATAATTGTGCAATTATGCCACATTGTTCTTTCTTCAGAAGCTTTTTCATTCCATTAGAGCTGATTATATTTCTTGTTTTCCCTATGATACCCCTTAATTCAACTTCCTTTCCTTCCCAAAAAAAATTCAAGAAAATTTCTTGAAATTTAAAAGGTATTGTCCTCAAATATTGTAACCATTAGACTCCTAGTACAATAAAAACACCACCCATTGGAATGGAAAGCATAGGACTATTCAATACATATTCCCCCATGGTTATATTGATATTATGACATTTTCTAGAGAAGTTTATAGTTCCTCCATTTAAAACCATCACTTGACACTTTGGTGCTGAATATAGGAAGCAATTCAATTCCTTGGCTATCTTACAATGAATAAAATTATGGGTATCACCTGAATCAATCAACACTATTACCTTTTTATTCTTGATATATAGTTCTATCTTGAGAGTTTGAGGAGTGGTAATTCCTGCCAATGCATTACAAGATATGGTTAGATTCATTTATTCTTTCTATGGGGTTGGTTCCTGATGTATATCCTACTCTTTTGATGTGTCTTGTTCTTTTTCTTACTCCTCTTCACAATCTATGTAGAATAATTTCTTTTCAACACAATTATGCCTTTAGTGTACTTGCTATCACAAATGTAACAAAGCCCTTTTTCTCTTTCTTCCTCCAATTGTTTTGGTGTCAATATTGTAGATTGTGGAAGGCTAGGAGTAACAACACTTCTGTCTTTATAGTTGTGAGTGGTAGACTTCCTTGTTACCATAATTTTCCTATAAACTTTTCTTTCCACCTTGAAGGCCTTCTCCAATGAATCATGTTCCTAAAGAAAAACCTCATGTTAGATGTTATCCTTTAAATTCCCTATGAAAACATCAATCCTATGCTCCTCTAGAATATCATTTACCTTGATATTCAATTTTTGGAAGTCCTCAATGTGCTCTGCTATTGAACCCCTTTGTTTGAGATTTATCATTTTCCTAAAGAAGGTGTTTCTCTTTGTATCCTCATAATGTGTTATCATTTCCTATGGAAAAATTTACCAAGTTACCAATACTTTAAGAACAAAGCCATTGATACCATACAAACTAATTGGGTTCTAAATATTAAGATGCAATGCGTACCTTTTGTTTGTGTTTCACATCATGGAGATCAAAAATATTGTTCCATCTGTAGCATCCATGTTATCAAATCCTTTCCATCAAAATTCCTCATATCGATCTATGGAATGTGGTGGTTCTTAAACCCAACATTGGAGTCTCTAAAATAGCAATTTATATTCCTTTTGTCCTCATTATGATATTCATGGATTACCTTGTCACCACTGGGAAGCCTCTCTTCTATCAACTTTTCCAAACGTTCCTTCAACCCTTTTATCTTGACATTCATCATTGCTTCCATGTCTACTTTTAAACCATCATTCAAAAATCCCATGTCCCTTTTTATACCATCTATATTAACATTCATCATGGCTTCCAATTCATTTTTTGTTACTTTTTGCGAAAGCGAAAGTTTTTTCACTTGGTCTTATAATTTTGATATATCATGTTGCATTTCTTCCTCTTCTTCATACATCATAGAATATATTTATGGTTTCTTACTAGGTGTATCCAGCTTAACTATTCCCTTTGTTCACTTCAAACAGTTTTTTCAAACAAATGTTATGAAATTTTTAAAAAATAACACTTTTTTCTTGCTTTTCAGGAGCTCTATATTGAAACTACTATATCTATGTAATTTCAAATCTCTAAGGCCTGAAATTCCTTCTTATGGTAGCCCTCAGAGACTTATTTCCAATGTCATAAGTCAGACCAAAATTGGATTCTTCAAGTCAATTTTATGCCCAATTTCCCATGATGGATTGATTACGGACTAGTTTAGTAGAGCGAGCTTGTAAGAACTGCCACGTGTCACTATTTGAAACTTCAACCCTGGAAATGATACACAAAAAGCTACAATCTGTGCAATTTTAGTCACTTTTATGAAATTTAAATCCTATGTTCAAAGAGGAAGTTATGATGATTTTTCCAAGGTCACCTATTTGAGACTGAATTCTGGAGCATGCAAAAACACTAAATTCTTCGGACCATATCTTAGAAAATATACCGAACCAAGATTTAAAATTTTTTCAAGATGTTCATCAAGATTTCGGCTCCACATGGTCACAATTTCAGCTTCTAAACCTTTGTCGAAAAATGTTATAGTGAAAATTCCAAGAATTCCTGTTTGCAGTAGTGAAACCCTAGAATCCAAAGCTTTGATACCAAATGTTATGCAACCAACTCACGAAGTAGAAGAAAAGATAGATGAATAACTTAAAAATTATCCTCTTTAAGGGGGAAACCTCCGTTGCATTACAAAAATGAACAATTATTAGATGATACAAATGATAATACCTCCTTGGTATATATAGGAGTCTAAGGGGTCACAATAAACTTAAAGCCTACAAAACAATAATAATGTAAGAGCACAACAATAACAATATTGGGCTTCTATGGGGCACACCAATAACAATAGTGGGCTTCTATGGATTACAATAATAACAACATGGGGGATACATGAGAACAATAAGAACAATAGGGTGCTACACTAACAATAACAATAAGGGGAATACACTAGTATTATAGGGACATAACAGTAATGTAGCACAAGAAAAACCAAGAGATGTATGGTTTCTAGATCCAGGATGTAGCAATGACATGATAGGGAACATAGAAATGTTTTCCAATCTAGATGACAGTGTTAAATCTGAAGTGAAATTAGGGATTGATAACCAAGTCTTTCTCATGGGTAAAGTAAGAGTCAACATTCTAACAAATAAGGGGGAGAAGAAGTACATTTCAGATGTTTATTTTTTCCGTGGGTTGGAGCATAACCTCATAAGCATTGGAAAGCCCACACAAAAGGGCTACACTGTCTTTCTCAAAATGGAGAGTGCATAATTTTGGATCAGTCTACAAGCAAACAACTAATTCAAAAGTTCAGATAACAAGCAATAGAATGTTTCCTCTCAACATAATACTAGATTTGAAGGAAAAAGGTATGCAACCACAATTAGCAATGAATTCACAAGAGGATGAAAGAAAAGTTGCAATTGTCACACAAATAGAATTTCAAGCAGGGCTCAAGATGAAAATTGGTTATGGCATTTGAGATTTGGCCATCTCAATTTTCGAAGTTTGAATTTGTTGCATAGGGAAGGCATGGTGAAGGGATTTCCACTCACAGAAAAAATAGACCTCCTATGTGAAGGATGCATGTTTGGAAAACAGCATAGAGATACATTTCTAGAAGGAAAGTCAATAAGGGAAAAAGGACCTTTGGATATTGTCCATTCAGATTTATGTGGACCAATGAAGACAACATCAACTGGTGGCAGTTATTATTTCTTGACTTTCACAAATGACTACACAGGGAACACATTGTTATAGAAATTTTTGGGCACTTCAAGCCCAATCATAAGTGTCCATAATTTGAGGGCTCCTAAGTCCCTAAAAGTGTTGCTTCACTGCCTAAAGGAACAAGGTCAACTGATTACATCATCTCCCAGAAGTTCTCCACTGAAAACTGCTTATAAATGGTCAAAACTGGACCATACTGAAAGCTCAACGCAGAGGGTGTGATGCATATCACCTTCCTAGTGTACAAGGTGCGATGCATACTGATTTGCTCCTCTGTAGGGTGCGATGGTCAGGAATGGAAAAATGGCAGGGAAAAAATGCGAGGTGGAAGATCATGGAATCTTCAAGAAGCTTCCCCTCTGACACTTGCCTCTCTATTTTCGACCAGGGATGAGAGAGATCATCATTCTCCAAGTGGAAGCAGGAACTATCAGAGAGAAGACACTAATCAAGATCCCAAAAGATGACTCACCTCCCTATAATAATCTATATATGGATCCCTGATCACAGAGATCCAAAGGCTAGAATGTTGTAACTTATAGAGAAGTGTTGTTGGTATTCTGGTGTACATTAACAGTGTTGGGCGATCTAGCTTTGCTTGAGGTGAAGAAGGGCTTCTTAGCTGGAGGATGATGCTGGGTCAGAGAACATGGTTGTAATCTTCTTGCTACTTTTCATCTGAATAAAGCTATTCTTGTTTCCTTCCATATTCTTGTGTACTTGTTTATATATGCTTGTATATGGTTAATGCACATCTAATCTTGCATTATTTATGAAC
>APFE031490954.1:52771-66805 GCA_000404065.3 Pinus taeda | reverse complement strand
GGATGTAATTCTATTGATGAAAATAATGAAGATTGGTGTCATGTTTAGCTTCTAAATCTTGTTCTCCTCCATAGGTATTTGAGTTTCCTTGGGCTTTTCCATCCCAGGAACCTCAAAGCCTTTTTGTATCATCTTCTTTCTTTCTTTTCATTGCTTATTCACATGCATCTCTAGTTTTCATTTCTTTCTACTTCTGCATTTAGTATTAATGATTTCTTGTTGTAGGATTGAGTTAAATGGTTAATGAAATTTCTTTTGCAGGATCGCAAGCCTTATTTCATCCTTGGAAAATCTTTGGAATTTCATATTAATCATTGAGCTGCTTGGATTAATCTTCTTATTCCCAAATCTAGATTGTTGGACATCCTTTTTAGTAAAGAACAATAAACTTCTGCTATTTTTTAGAGCATCCTAACGAGCATCAATCGAATTGATTCCACTTGCATTATATCAAAAAAACATTCTAGTTCGTAACAAAAATCACCCCATTTCATTTGTACTTGATTTGGTTAGGCATTTCTTAGATTTACTAGCTCACTAGTTCTCAAATTTCTAGATTTTCGACTAGTAATGCTTTTTATTTTACTTTTTTGCATGGATTAATATAGGTATTTTTGAGTGATTCCACTTGGAATAGGGACCTAAGGCATCCTAGTTAATTGAAAAATTTGTCCCATCCAATTTGGATTTGATTTTCTTGGTCATTAAACCCTCACCAATTTCATCATTTCACAAGGAAACCTCTCCAAGCGTTTTGAGCAAATCCATCCATCTCCCAACTTTGGTTTCGAGTTCTGACTGATCTTAGGCATTTCACTCCATTCCACCCATATACCACCTTCCCTAAGCCTTCCATCACCTCCGAAACCTCACATTTTTCTCTCATCTATATCTTGTAGGTTCACTGTAATTCCAACATGATCATCCTGTAGGTTTCTAGTACATCCTGTAGGTTTTCCTGAAAGGGTCTGCTTTGAGGCCGAATTTATGGAAAACCTCTAGGAAGTCACCAAAATCATCCCAAGGGTCTCCCAAACCATCCAAAAATCTCCTAACCCTTCCATGCAACCTCCAATATCCTTAATTCACCTGCCACATCACCAACAGACATTAGTTTTCATACTTGATTTTGCATGAAAAGACAAAATGACAAAAACAGATTTATTTTAGTCCCTTTACTTGCACATTAGTGATGTTTGATGCTTCTTACTTCCATGCTTAGATAGTAGCATTTGGTTCATGATAATTTAGCATTACTGCAAAGCATAGTTTCTTGGCAATTAATTAGGAAATGGTGTGATTTAGCATTGAATTTTTGTCTCTTTCCTTGTATTTTCTTTCTTGCAATAGGTTAACATTCTGTTTCAAACATTTCATTTTCTGCAATAGTTTAGGATTTTATTTCAGTACATGCATTCTATTACATCATGACAACAAAGGAAGGCCACATTATATGCCACACATATAGTGCCAACACCTCTTAAGTTTGTACGAACCCCAGGTTGATAATTAAAGTCGGTAGCCTTGGGAGTTGTAGCATTATTGTTGCAATACCAAGGCTCATCATCTTGGTCACTTGTATCTTGTGTAACCTATGCCTAAGCTCCCTATACTTTTCATCCTAATGACTTTCCTATAAGATCCTATCCTCTAAATTCATCCCATAAGAACTCATAGTTGCTATATGATTCACTTGCACTCTTCTACTAAGAGCATCTACATCCATGTTTTCCTTTCCCTTCATGTACCTGATCTCCAAATCAAACTCATTGATCTTGGCCAACCATCCAGCTTTCCTAGCATTCAGATTTGGTTGTTCAAACAAGTATCTCAATCCACTGTGATCACTCATTAGTTAAAACCTCCTATCAAGAAGATAGTGCTTCCACATATTCAATGCATAGATGATCGTTTCCAACTCAAGATCATGTAACACATATTTTTGCTCATTCTCATTCAATTTCCTTTATTCATAACACACCACCTATCCTTCTTGCATGAAGACTCCACCAATTCTTCTCTTGCAAGCATCTATACACATTACAAAATATCTATCTGGATTTGATATCTTTATAATTGGAGCATTTGTCAATACCTTCTTCAACTGCTCAAAACTTGTTGCACATTCCTCTATCCATTCAAATTTCTTAGCTTTCCTCTGCAATGATGTGATGGGATACAC
The DNA here is from genome assembly GCA_000404065.3 of Pinus taeda. NCBI lineage: Eukaryota > Viridiplantae > Streptophyta > Pinopsida > Pinales > Pinaceae > Pinus > Pinus taeda. The sequence goes on along the minus strand of APFE031490954.1, from coordinate 64,623 downwards.
AATCCGAGAGAATTTATTGATCAACCTCCTATCATTACCTGCTAGTCCCTTGAATGATCTTACCTCATCCACATTTCTAGGAGTTTCCCATTCCATAATAACTCTTACCTTTTCCGGATCCAATGCTATGCTTTCCTTGGAAACCACATGTCCCAAGTAAAGTACATATATTTGAAAGAAACTTCATTTGCTAAGATTGACATACAACTGATTCTCTCTTTGAAATCTCAATACAACTGTTAAATGTTCAACATGTTCTTCCTCATTCTTAGAATATATCAATATATCATCAATTAACACAACAAACTTTTCCAAATAAGGATGCAACACACTATTCATCAAGAACATAAAAGTAGTTGGAGCATTAGTGTTACACAATATTTTGTCACACCTCCTGCATACCCCGAAGTGCTCGAAACATGACCATAATGCAGTGTACTCATCCATGTATATAGCTCAGATCCCTCCTAAGCCTTTGCTCAGAAAATTCCTTGAGTTTTCACTAAAGAAATAACTCTTAAAACCCTAAAATGAGAGTCATTGCGCTTATGAGAATTAAAACATCAATGGTCACTTGTTGCACTATGTTTGATCTATGATGGCATTGCTCTGTTCCCTTGCATACCCACGATGACCCCAAAAAGGTAATTTTCCCAAAGAGGATGAGAAGTTTCGTGATCTAGAAACTTCCAGAGCGGCAGGCTAGAGGTGGTTTCACATAGATGAGGTCGAATCCTCCTAACTTGACCTCTTTGTCTTATCCCTATGAGCTACCTCCTTGAGATGTGGGCCTAATCCTATCTTTGGAGAATCCCTAAATTCCTCTCCCAGCCTATAAATTCCTCTTCTCCCATTCCCAAATGGTTGGTCTATGTCCATTTGCACCCCTACGCTGAGCTTGTGGTGCTTAGAGGCTATTGATTATACTTGGAGAAGGAGTGTTTGGAGAGTTTCTTGGCTTGGACTTGGATTTCCAATCAAGGAAAACCTTTAAACATCAAGAATATGGTTGTAAGATTCCCTTTATTCTTTAAATAATATACAACTATTGGTTCATCTTCCCAAAATATATATGTTTATGTATGTATTAGCTTGGCATTCCTTGATCAACTAAGTAGGTTATTATTGGATTTTCTATTGGTTTTGGCATGCTTTGCTGTCTTTTGATCACTTGTGTAGGTACATAAGCACTGAGAGAAGCAGGAAAAAGTCCATGACACAAGCGGTTCGAGGCTCTCAACAAAAGAAATTAGAATAGAATTAGAACGAGGTAGGTCATCTCTCTTGTTCTACTTTTCAATTATAATATAGGAGTATGTCTAGTTGATTGTCACTTCAGTTGCTAGACCCACTCATTGGGCTAGAGGGATCGTCTCTGTCTGTAGAGAGGATTAACCTTGTCAAGAAAATGGCGACTCTGCTGGGGAGCCTATGACCCTTTCCATCCAATATTTCACCATGCTTTTTTGTCTAGTTTGACCAACCATCGATTTTTTGGCTTGTCTGCATCAGTTTGGGTTTATACCATCACTGATTACTACCTTAGAGTGCTAAGTCTGGATTGTTTTTGGAATCTTTTTAGTTTTTTCCCATATTCCTTTCCCATCACGGGTTTACCCTTAATAGTCGTGATGGCATCGCGGTTTTACATTTACAGTCTTGAAGATCGTGGTTTTTACCTTTACAGTCGCGATCAAATTTTTTTCTTCATTTTTTGGTTGCACTGAAATCATCACTACTTTTGCTATACAAAGTAGTGATGCCATCACGGGTTTGCTTATGAAAAGTGACGATAATCGTGGGTTTGGGTATATAAAGTAGCGATGATCTTTGAATGTGAGAATTTTTTGAGGTTTCTTCCTAAGAACCTAGTGTGTCTTGGCCCCTAAGGTCTTTTCCCATCCTATATGCTTGGATTTGTCAATGTTTTAATTGAGTTCCTTGATTAATTTGCAAAATTTGTCTCATTGGCTTCGAAGTGAAATCTGACTGAATTTTAGGGTTTCTAGTCATTGGTCATTTCTTGCTACTTGTTGGTGTCATGGAGATGTTTGTTTTGCTGATTGATTGAGTGTTGTTTTGTGTGGAAGTCATTGAAAACATCGTTTTGCATTTGTTTTAGCTTGTATTTCGAAATTTACTTTTCGTGAAATGCAGTAGATTAGTTGCATTGAAAAGTTATTTTTGAGATTCATCATTGAAAATAGATCACATTTTTTGATGATTGAAAGCTAAAAATTGTATTAGGTGCATCAAATCATTCAAAACAAAAAGAAAAGCATAATTCATATAAGTGCATCTTTGTAAAGTCAAAATCATTTTCCTTTTGAAAAGTTGCATTTAGAATAGTGAAAACTAGAAATCATTTTTACTTTTGGCATTGCATTTAGTGAAATGAAAGATTAGATTTCGTTTTCACATTTTGCATTTGGAATATGAACATGAAAGTTAATGGAAGGCATTTTGCATGATGCATTTTGTTTGATACATTATTGATTGAAATTTATTCCCTTAATTAGTTTAGCTTTCATTGAAACGAAAGTTTTCCTTTTCTTATATAGTTGCATCATAGGTGTTTAGGTGACATCGTTTTGAGCCCAAAACCGAAACATAATTGAAGATATACTTTAAAATCTATCAATGAATATAAGGAGCATTTGAAACATTAACGTTCATATTTAGTGGTCTAGGCTAGAGACATGTTCTGGAGTCTTTAAAACTTAGCAGTTGTCGTTCGCTTTGGCATTAGACAACCCCAGCACGGACTTGTGCTCCCCGTACCATAGCATATATAAAGGGAGGCCCCCATTGGTTGAAAACCTTTATCCATAGGAAGCTGATTCTACCGTCCTATAAACATGATGCACTCAACACAACATTGGGGGAGATTGCATGCACGTACGTCAAGTTATTGGTAAATTTATTTTCTGAGGTGTATAATTCAGTTCACGGTTATTTGGTACTCCTTTTTCCTAGAGTATCCTGAATATTCATTTCAATATTTTCTGACTCAAACTTGAAAACATCATCGAGCACTTGTCCTTTCAAGCTCGCTAAACCAACGAAAGCGACTAGAATCGCCTTTTCATCCTTTTATCGACTCTTAAAACATGAAAAGGCCAAGTTTTTGTTTCAAATTTTAAAATTAATTAATCTCGGAACAACATCCTTCCTGTGGAAATACTCAGTATATTTTAGGTTGATACTAATGGCAACATTTCCTGAGTCTACCAGTCAAGGAAACCCCTCTAGTGGGAATCCTAGTCCTTTTCCTTCTTTTGGAAACACTGGTGCTCCCTATATGGCGACATTGTCCCTTATAGGATTGACCATTGGTCTTCCATTTTGGTTATTTTTGCCCTCAGTGATTCCGAGTGTCGAAAGGACTTTTCAACAAAGTTCTCCTCCACTTGAACAACATCAACCTCATGTTGATCCTAAAGTTGAACCCTTGTCTTCTTCGCCTTTTTCTTCACCCCATTCTTCCTCTTCGCCTGGTGAAAGTATAGATTTTAGTAACCAGGGGGCTAAGAAGAAGAATAAGAAGAAGACGAAGAAGAAGAAGAGAAATAAGTAAGGGCAACCAAACAATTATTGTTACAGATGCAACTTATGTAGAAAAATCTTCCAATCAGCCCTGCAAAATAAAATTCCCTTGCATGTTATGTAAGGGTGACCACCTTCTTTGAAATTGTACTAGTATTCCTAAGGTCTTAGAAGTGTGGTCTATAGGTTCACCAGCCTGTAGCGATCATGTTGGTGATAAACCTTCAACTAGTAAAGCTCATGGAAAAAAGGGGAAAGTCAAATTTCCTTGTAGGTTGTGTGAAGGTAATCATCCCATCCACCTTTGTCCTCTTATGGATGAAGCTTCCAAAGAGTCGGAAAACCATACATCTTCTCAACCTTGTCTTCCTACTAGGTATCGAAATCTTTCCCCTGATCCTTCACTAGTTGATCCAATGATTGATCAAAAGTTATATTTGGTCAACCCTGCACTCTCCAAAAGTGAGTTTCGTGAGTTCATTCTTGACCAACCATTGATTGAGAAACTGGTAGACTTGACCCCACCTTTAGTTAACCGTACCTTTTGGGTAGAGAGTGAACCTCATACTACTCTGGTTCTTCTGGTTTCTTCAGTTTCGAATGAACTGGAGGTAAATCCTCTTGTTCTCGAGGTGCATGAGAGAATTTATCCTGTTCCTATCGAGTCATAAAGCCTTGTCCTACGACACCCCCTCCAAGTAGTTTGGTCACTTCTTTTGACTGGAGTTGACTTGCAGGATATTTCCTTCCATCTTATGTGCCTTTCCAGATTACAGTATAGGCTTACCATATGGTTGTACTGAGCATAATCATAGACAAGGGCACATATGTTAGTATCCTGTCCTCAACAACTTGGAAAGCTTTAGGCTCTTCTCATCTTTTCCCCATCATCCATAATATGTTAGCTTTTAATAGAGGAACCAGTCAAACATTAGGGATCCTTCCTAAGTTTCCTATTACTTTGGGAGGAAATATTGTCTATATAGACGTGGTGGTTTTCCAAGGCCCTTTATATTTTAATCTACTCCTTGGTCATGACTATGTTTACATCATGGGAGCTCTTGTTTCTTCCCTCTTTCGAGTGATGTGTTTCGTGCATGAAGGAAGCATTGTGATCATTGATCAAATTAAGTTCATTGGTCCTGAATCAGCTCCCAATCAACCATCATCTCTAAATGGTTCTCATATGAAAGCAGTATCACCCCCACCATAGGTTAATTACATGGCCACCTATTCCATTCCCACATTCACTGATGATCTCATAGGTGATGTAGTGCATCATGTATTGGGGGCATTGGAGCCCGATTTTTCATTTGGATCCCTAGACATGTATCCCTTATAGAGCATGGTTCTCCCATATGATGCGAACCTCTTGGAAGCCATGGCCTCTTTTGGTCTGTGAAATAGGACCTCGAAGAAAATTTCCTTGTCTTGTGTCAAGCTTGTTAAAAAATGAAACAAGGGTCTCGGAGCAGAGTTCCTTATCTTGTGTCAAGCTCCTTAAAAAATGAAACAAGGGAATTTGAGCAAAGTTCCTTGTCTTGTGTCAAGCTCCTTAAAAAATGAATCAAGGGAAGTGGAGTAGAGTTCCGTGTCTTGTGTCAAGCTCCTTAAAAAATGAAACATAGACTACGGATCATAATTCCTTGTCTCGTGTCAAGCTCCTTAAAAAATGAAACAAGGGATATGAGGATAATTATTTTGCTATGTCAACTTCGTTAAAAAATGAAATAGGTGTCATGAGCATGGTTCTTTTCCCGTGTCAAGCTCGTTAAAAAATGAAACACATACCCTTCCAATCTGAGTCTTCGATTAGACCTCGTGAAATCCCAGTTGAATCTTTCACTTGATCTTGTAAGTGATCCTTATTTTCTTCCACATAGGTGAATGAAATGAAGCTTGGGGGGCATGTACCTTGAATTGAGTCATTATGCTGGGGGCATGCAAACTCATCTCAAGCATAGTTTATCTTTGTTTCAATCTTGTGTAAAAATGAAACCAAACCCAAGCATAGTTTGTTTCTGTTTCAAGCTTGTGAAAAAATGAAACCATATTAAAATATACTCAAGCATAGTTTCCCATGTTTCAAGCTTGTGTAAAAATGAAACCATTCCCACTTTACATGTCGTGATTTCCATTTTTATCAGCCTTTTTTCCAGATGAGCCTTGGTTCTTTCATTCCATCATCGTCATCTATTTGGCCGATCATATGCTTTCACTTGGTTGTTTTGCTTGTGCCTGAGGAACATTTGCAATGAGTGGTCTTATTAACCAACCTCTTAAGCTTTAAATGTTTTGAGCAGTTCCATCATGACCGGAACTAGTTGCTATCCTTTCATACCACTCATTCCTCCAGGCAGAGTCATCTTTTAGCTCTTTTCCGACTCTTGAAAAATGAAAAGATTGTCGAGTACTTGTCATTTTTAACTCGTAAAAGTAAATGAATTAAAATCTACTCAATATAAGTTTAACCCTTCTCTAGATTGAGATAGACTATTGTATGAAAAAGGAACACCTTAGTTGAACATGGCTAGGAGATTCTCTCTAATATTGTTTTCTACCTTTTCAAATTCGAGAGACAAATTACGAAAAGGGACCTGATGGAGTTTTCTTTTTTCGTCTCTTTTTCAAACTCTTTAAATATGAAAAAGATATCGAGTTATTCTTACGTCAGACTCATCAAACCTTTACGGTAAAATATTCGTTACCATGATGAGACCAAGTTCCTCTTTCCTAGGACTCGTAAAACTTTCTAGGATGGATTCATTTGAAGGATGAACTTATATGACAAGCATATGGTATCCTTTTCAAGATTGTGTAAAAATAAAGTGATACTCACTAGAGATAGTGGGGAAAAAAGAAGATAAAACATCCTTTGTATAGGCGGCATGTCGCTCTTGAACATGACACTCTTATGCTCTCATGTCGGGTTTGGGATATCTTCACTTAGTCACTTGTCCTTCCGAGTTTGGGTGATCCATTTTGCCTCTTATTTAACTATTCCTCCTCATCATTATGACCTTTGGTCCTATGTTGAGTCTAATGTTGCCACACTCTGGAGTCGTGTTGCCGATATGTTCAAGAGAATTCCAATATGCAATTATTTACCTATACACCGTTTGAGTCATTGTTACAGTCTTGAAACTTATTCCACTTTATTCCTTGTTTCGTGTTGATGATGGATTCATTATGGATCTCCTTCGATGGGTCACTTCCTGTCGACCTGAGCTCATTATCCAGGAAGATGACTTAGAAACTCCCTTTCAGTACCTTAGAGCTTGCATGCTTTAATGGCAAGTTCTTTGCATCCGACGACAGGTTTTTTTCATTGACCTTCGATCGAATGTTTCCATGAGTGTTTAACTCCAGCTTCATAATCACATTCAGGGATTGTACTATTGTACCTTGAGAGCCATTCTCATTATGGGTGGTTCTTCTCGTGCCTGTTAATGGTCCACATCAATGGTCGATAATCACGTGGCTTTTTAGCATGTTTGATTTTGATTTGGGGTAGCATTCGATGTGCTCTAGCCATGAAAATTGGTGGAGAGGCTAAAGCACATGAGATCTCCAAGACCCATAAATGGTTTGGATAGATTGTACCCGGTTTGGGAGATATTAAAATAATTAATATTTTTAATGGAGTTCCTAAGTCTAAACTTAGGGAAAATAAAATATTAATGGGTATTAATATAAAACTGGGTTAGAAGGTTCCAAAAGTAATGCATCAAGTCAAATCTAATCTTAGTTTTTGATTAGATATTTAATCTCGGTTGTTGAAGGACCAATAGGAAAAGTATAAGAGGAGGCTTGAGGGCCAGTGATCACCAGCGAGGGGTAGTGAGTACTAGATAGAGAGGCAGAGATAGTGTCGAGAGACTAGTACAGAGGCAGAGAGTGAGAAGCAGCAACCAGAGCAAGCCACACAAAGCCCAACATAGACAATGCAGAGGCCAGAGGGCCTGTGTCATCCACGCAGAAGGCAACATGAGTGACGCAGAGGGTCCCAGAGGCTGTGCAGTGCCTCAGAGGGTTGACACAAAGGGCTTTGAGGCTGACGCAAAGCAGCAAGAGGTTGACATAGTGCTTAAGAGTTGCTAGAGAGGGTTTCGTGGGGCAGTTTTTCTAGATACCTATTTCCGAATAGACATGTATTACTGTTGGTTGTTTTTCTCTATTAAGTGAGCTAGTTTGGCACCCAGATGTACTCAAGGAAATATTGCATAATAATAAACCCTTAGAATAGTTGCACCATTTTTTCCGGATTGGGTTTCTCTAGGGACTTTTGTCCAAAAATAACGGTGTCACTTGTGTGTTTGTTTTCTTTTAGTTGTTGATCTGTAGATGTTGAGACTGTATTGTGTTTATTTCGTTATTTATATGTTTTAAATAACTTGTTTGAATTTAACAAGTAGAAGAAATAAACGAGAAGAATATAGATTAAATTTCTAATGGATAGACTTAGAAATTTCAGCATTCGATTGCGACACGTTCATTCATATGTTAGAATTTGTACTTTGATCGGGTCGGGATGGACCGCAAGACCCTGAGTTTTGTCTAATATAACTCAGGCTGCATGGAATTATGTATTGTTCATGATCGTACACATGTTTCTTCTATACAGATGGTTGTGACCTTACCGTGGGACTTTATATTTATGATGATGATCCTTATATATTGGATGGTTATGTCCATGCCTTGGATCTTAGATTACAGATGATGCTTTTTTATCTAGATGGTTGTGCCCATACCATGGATATTTTCATATAGTCTTCATTATCCAGATGGCTACGTCAATGCCATGGATTCATGTCTTGATCTTAGATATGTATATGTATATACGTCCTTGAGTTCTATGTCTCCTGATAGTGTGTGTCCTCGTCCTTGCAAGAGCTCGTAAAGAATCTCAGTCATCACTCCTCGTTTTGCCTTCATGCTTTAGGGGGCATTTGTTACGCAGTGTTTTGTCACACCTCCTGCATACCTTGAAGTGCCTGAAACATGACCATAACATAATGTACTCATCCATGTATACAACTCGGATCCCTCCTAAGGCTTTGCTCGGAAAATTCCTTGAGCTTTCCCTGAAGAAATAGCTCTTAAAACTCTAAAATGAGAGTCATCACGCTTATGAGGCTTAAAACAATGACAGTCACTTGTTTCACTGTGTTTGACCCATGATGGCATCGCTATGTTCCCTTGCATACCCGTGATGATCCAAAAAAGGTAATTTTACCAAGGAGGATGAGAAGCTTCGTGATCCAGAAGCTTCCAGAGCAGCGAGCTAGAGGTGGTTTTGCATAGATGAGGTCGAATCCTCTTAACTTGACCTCTTTGTCTTATCCTTATGTGCTACCTCCTTGAAATGTGGCCTATTAATATATTTGGAGAAGCCCTAACTCCCTCTCCGAGCTTATAAATTCCTCTTCTCCCATTCCCAAATGGTTGGTCTATGTCCATTTGTACCCCTATGTTGAGCTTGTGCTTAGAGGCTATTCATTAGACTTGGAGAAGGAGTGTTTGGAGAGTTTCTTGTCTTGGACTTGGATTACCACTCAAGGAGAAACTTTCAACATCAAGGATATGGTTGTAAGCTTCCTTTTACTCTTCAAATAATATACAACTGCTAGTTCATCTTCCCAAAATATATATGCTCATGTATGCATTAGCTTGGCTTTCCTTGATCAACTAAGTAGGTTATTATTGGAATTTCTATTGGTTTTGGCATGCTTTGTTGTCTCTTGATCACTTGTGAAGGTACATAAGCATTGAGAGAATCATGAACAAGTCTGTGACACAAGCGTTTCGAGGTTCTCAACAAAGGAAATCAGAATAGCATCAGAATGAGGTAGGTCATCTTTCTCGTTCTACTTTTCAATTATAATCTAGGAAGGTGTCTAGTTGATTGTCACTTTAGTTGCTAGACCCACTCATTGGGCTAGAGGGATCGTCTCTATCCACATAGAGGATTAACCTTTTCAAAAATTAGTCAAACCTAATGGAACTTCAACAAACTCATAATTTCCATACCTGGCCCAAAAAGAAGTCTTGTAAATATCCTCTTCCTTGATGGGCACCTGATGGTATCTTGATCTCATATCAATGTTTCAGAACACTGCTACTCCCTTCAACGGGTCAAACACATCATCAGTCCTCAACAACAAATACCTATTCTTAATGGTTTCCTTGTTCAACTACATGTAGTCAATGCATAACCTGAGAGTACCATCCTTATTCTTACCCTGCAATACCCTCTATTCTCCATTGTCATCCAAGCACTCAATAGCCTTGTCATAAAAATCCACCTTGGTCATATCATGAAACAATAGGTCCATACCCAAAAAATATATTTTATGATCCCAATGGAAGTACATTCATATGCATTGATGTAGGCATACCATTTAACTCAAATGCACAAGCTCTTACCCTGTGATGAACTCTCTTCTTTACACCTGTAGCCAACTGTGCTAACCAATATTTTTCATGTACTTATTTATTCAAACCACACTTATCCCCCATGTCAAGATTAACATAACTATAATTAGATCGAGGGTCAATCAAAATAGAAACAACTTGATCACAAAGCTTACCATCCATCTTGATAATAAATGCCTGGTGATTTTCCTTCCGGTTATCCAATGTTGCATAGATCCATGGAATTCTTCGCCCAACAACTCTAATTGTTTTTTCTTCCTATGCACTGCACTGTAGGTATGAGGTCTACCACCCTGATTCTATAAACAATCCTTCTTAAGAAGCTCCTTACGACATGTCCAACACTACAACTGTCGCCTACTATCACCTTTATTCTATTGTTCTCTAGGATAAGGTCCATTAAACTTCTTGTAAGGCACAACATTCTCTTTCTCACCGACATCCTAGGATTTTGTTATTTTCGGCTGCCATTTACCTTTAGTATTGTCTTTCCCTTTCCACCCCTGCCGAGATTCTATCTTACACTTTGATTGCTCATAACAATCTTTAAACTTCCCAATGACTTCTTCAAGTTACCGAAGCTCATCATACTCAATCCGATCTTTAAATGATAATGGTAAACCATTGACAAATCTTTGAACTTTGTTTTTTTCATCCTTAAGATATGTACATACCTCAACAAATGTAGGAACTTGGTTGTACACTCTGCATCCATCATCCATCCCATATTTAGCTCATAGAATTCCTTGGATTTACTATCATAGTACTTCCCTAACAAATATTTCTTCCTAAAAAGTCTATTGAATTCATGCAGTAGAAATGTCAATCCACCATTATACAAAAGTATGGAACTGGTAGTTTGATGTATTTGACAACAACTAGGCCTGATATAATGTATGTAGTGAGCTTGGTGTCAAGGTTCATGGAGACACATTGGCAATCAACCAAAATATGTTAATGGGACAAAGGAGTATGGAATTTTCTACATGGTAGCAAACGATTCTAGGTTGGTTTGTTACATTACCATTGATTGGGCAAGAAGTGTTGATGATAAAAAGAGCACATCAGTATATGTTTTTCATTTGGGTTCTGGAGCCATTTCATGGGCCTCCAAGAAGCAACCGATAGTGTCACTATTGACAACAGAAGCTAAATATGTCCCAACAATAGTAGGAGCGTGTCAAGTAGTTTTGATGAGAAAAATGTTGAGCGATTTATGCCATGAACAATAGGAAACGACAACTATTTACTGCGACAACAATTCTGCAATTGCACTATCAAAGAATTCTATTTTTCACAAGAGGAGCAAGCACATTGACACTAAATATCATTTTATTATAGAATTAATTAACAAAGGTGAAATTGTATTGCAGCACTGCAGGTAGCTCGAACAATTTGCGGACATCTTCACAAAGCAATTGGCATGCGAAAATTTTGTCCATCTGAGAGATTGTTTGGGAATTTTTAATGGCAGTTGTTGTGATTAAGAAGTGTTGGGAAAATTAATCCCAACCAGCGCAATTATTAAACTCACAGTAGCCATACTTGTGGTACATGAGTAAATCAAACAATTAGATTTTTATTGCAGGGTGAAGATTTTGTTTTTAGGCTCATGGACATGAATTTAAATGAAATTCTAAGTGGAAGTACAAACTTCCCATTCTGCAACACATCAAATAATTAAAACAAATGAGCATTTAATGCGGGGTTGGTAAAACGTATAGTCCAGACATTTATTCGGCAACCGATATATACAATTTCTAGCAGGGGCTTCTGTCACAAGCTTGCTCTTTCTAAATTCTTTCTGATAGCCAACTCCTGGTGAACCAGTGGTGAACCTACTCAGATCTTTCTCGCACTAGCGACCTTCA